>JARHVA010004082.1:1467500-1635000 GCA_037957365.1 Torreya grandis | reverse complement strand
ACTTCATCAACTTATTATTTATATTTTCTTACCACTTTATACCATGTTGGCCAAAAATAAAAATGTTGTACTAAGTTGACCAAGTGGTAAACTATCATCAACCATTGTCACAACATTGAAACTACATTAACCACTTTGAATGCAGTCAACTAGATCACATAGCTAAGTTAACCAACTACTTCATCAAGTTATTCTATTCACTAGGGCATTCTATTACATTAGCCACTTCATATAAATTTAGACATATTTTCAAATTACATCAGCTACATTCCTATATTACTGCATCAACCAGTATGTATGTAGTCAGCCACTTAAATATTACTAACTAGATCGACCCTCCCTTATATAATTAACCTTTCATGAGTAAAATACATTGGATACCTACTACATTATCGACCATCCTATGCATATTTACATTATGAATTTAGTTGACTTGGTTGACTCTATTTATTTTCTATGGTGATTTTTACCTTATTAATCATTAATACCTTAGGCATATATGACTCATTTCACTATTTACCCAATGACCATCCTAATTCCTACCCTACCCTAAAAATTATTATGGAAAATTCTACTACATGGATTTCCCTAATGCCTAATTTTTTAAATTACCTTATTTTCCAATAAAAATTAACAAAAAATTGAAATATAAGGCATCATTTACCTGAGCCATGATAGTAGTTGTTGTTATGTGTTCCCTATCTCATGATCATTGTATCTAGGCCATATTCTCTCTCCTATATCTTATGGGTCTCATAGAGGTCTATTTTTCTAAAAATATTAAAATTACAAATGAATAGTTTAAAATTCTATTTATAGTTTAAAATTAAAACTCTTTAACTATCAATTCTTTTTTGGCAAATTCTAAATTTTGTACAAGACTATGTTTTTACTAACTCTTTTTCCAAATTGAAAGATATTATGGAATCCTAACACTATAGATAATTATTCTAAATATAACACATATTTTTCAAAAAATTCATTTTTTATCTTATTTTGTAGGCCTGCCTAATGTTCTCTACATTGGATGCTTCTTCATTTATCTCACATGACTTCTATTCTACAACAATAAGGTAAGTAAAGGCATGTATTATTTTATTCTTTCCTTTTAGTTATATTTATGATTTCTACTAAAAATTTATTAATTCAAGATTATGCATTTATATGTTATTTTATTGAAGCACCATCCCATGTTACAACTATGTGACACGTGATGAGATTTAAGTGGGGTATGTGTGTACATAATATTTTTAAAATTTATCAATTAATGGTGCTTATCTCTTGTAAGAACCCATCGAATCTTAATTTATCTAAGTGCACACCTTAAAAGGTACACTAGGAAAGGGGTTAGAGGACCTTTGGTGCTACATAAGATTGTTAGGACCTATTCACCACCTAAAACTAATACACACTACTATTATCTGATTCCATAAGCATTAAAACCCTACTTATACCCTCCCCTAATCAATTCACCACCAAAAATTTCCCTTGCCTAAGCAAAGACCCATTTTACCACTTTTACTATTATGTCAATTAGGTTGACCTCATTTTGGTTTTAACACATATTATGGAACTTTGGCATCCCATGTCAACATGGTTTGAGACCTAACAACTCTATTTCCCTCATTAAAAAGTTGATTGATCCAACTTCATTAGATAAATTCTCAAGAGGGTTTAGGGTTAATCCATGGATTTAAATACCCACTCAACTTCATTTATAATGAGATTATCAATCTCTTTTATAATGTTACAACTCATAAATATACTTATATAATCAACATGAGGTTTCATTGCCTAGGTTTTTGACTTAGAGAAGTAACACTTATCTTATGGAGGTCTCGAATGCATAGGAGAATTCTTTTATCCTAGAAATTATTTATCCTTGTGATCCTTACAAGCCACATTAACCTCTTGCAAAGAACCATTGGCTAAGGGAGAGATTAAGGCACAATGGGTTCACTTCAACAAGTAAGTATATTCCTAGCCCTTCATATTTATATAAGTAGATATTTTAGAGCTAATAGATTGAATTATATCTCTCCTTGCTTAAATTATTTCTATGTTATAGGATTGTCTTTGCATGTTTATTATCTTCCTTATTTGTGACACAAGCTTTGGTAAGCACTATATTATCTTCCATATTTATTTATTAGATTAGCTTGTATTCTTATTCAGTAGATTAGCTTGTTGATAATTAGTATAATCTAAAGATATAACTAGGGTTATCACATAATGACATTTGACAATAGGCCTTGGAAACCTCTCCTTTGACTTTGTGTGATAAGATATCCCTTAGTTTACATTTAGTAGATCCATTATTTGTAATAACCTTAATGCCATGAGAAATTTTTAGTTGATTACCTTCTATAAGCTTGAATATTTGTTGAGTAGGATATGTTATAGATCTATTTAATTTTTATTTCATATAGAGGTTGATCATGTCCCAAACATGTGTAACTATGAAGGACCTTGATTTGGAAAGGCAATATGACCCAGCCCATATGTATGTGGGTATAATTACATAATTTATAAAACCAAATAACTATTTATGAAAAATATAAGAACCTTGTGACTAGGTTAAACTCCAAAATAAAACACTACACATGTAAATGAGAGAAACAATTAGGTAAGGTTATTTCATAAATGAATCAACAACAATAGATGAGTTATATATTCAAATGTAATGTTACCCTCTATTTTGATCAACATAAAAAAACATGATTATAAGTTAAATGCCAATGTTCATGCCCCCATCATGTATCTAGGATTTGATAAGTGTGAATTAGAATGAAAACCATTTCCCATTCAACTATAATTATACTATATATGTGCATGAACCAATATCATTACCCATGAATCTCTATGCTAAATTTAATAACATATATACAAAATGTAATGGGAATGTGTAACTTTGAAATTATGTTCCTATAAAATAGTGTGCACATGCCTATGAATATGAATCAGGTCAATGCAAAAAGTTGGGGGACAAAAATTATGACATTCCCCTAACTTTTAATTTTTTTTGCAAAGGGTGTATGCTTTTTTTATTTAAAAATCTCAAGGCTCAGGCTTGTGCCTAAGAATCAAGGGTATATGGCCTTTGAAAAACATAAAAGGCCTATACCCTTATTATTTTTTCATTTCATTTTGTTGGTGTAGCTCAAACCTGTGGCTTTTGACTATTTTTTATTTTCATATTTGTCTTGTAGATCCATGTGCATGATTTGGATTTACATCCAGCTAACAAGATTTGGTATTTGGGTTGCTACCTTAGGTATATTGATTTTTAAATTTAAATTTTTACATTTCCGTTTATATTTATTTATGCAAGTAGGTTTTGATTTTAGGTTTATATTAAATTTTCTTGAATTTCCTAAAAAACTTGTATTTATATTCAAATTTAGACACACAAGTTTTATGGATCCATAACATGAAGAAAATGTTAGATAAAACACCAAATAATTTGATTTTTTGAAAGAATAAGTTCAATTTTATTAACAATACAATCCAACACATCAACAATTACAAATAATCATCAATGGTTTGCGTCACTCTTCAGTTGGTAATGCACACATTTCACTTGCTAATACACTAAAGAATATTTGTAATGAAGTGGGAAATGTAACTTCATAATTTGATTCAATGTTACATCAAAGAGAAGACATAAAAGAAATTATTATGTCAAATTTCCATATAAAGATCTTAAGAAAAAAATAACAAAATAAGGTGTGTTTGCTTTATTTGCTAAGCCTGGAACCAATCAACATCTATTGATGAATTGCAAACATATTAATATTGATTGGTGTGTTCATGATAATATGAAAAATAAATTTTGGAATAGGTGGTGGATGGTGTTTGATGAGCGTCTATGCAACAATAATGAGGTTCCATTATAATTTTTGGGAAAATTGTATTGTGAGTTTGTGATGTAGTAAATTCCAAACTATTTTGACATAAAGGCCTGCTAAATTAGGGGAGTTGTGTCTTAATTTGATAGACATGGTGCCAAGTAAGACCAAAATCATCATAACTGAGCTCAAATAAATAATACAATATCACATGCATCTATTCATAAAACTTTACATAATAATATATAGATGGATATCTTTAAGGTGGTTATGAGTCTGACATAAAGTTATGATTGAGCATGGTATGCATACATTGAATAATTCTACTCAGCCTATAAGTGGTGCTAGTGGTGTTGGTGGTAGTGTTAGTGGTGATAATGGTAATAGTAGTGGTGGTTTTAGTGGTGTCAGTATAGCTACTAGTGTCCCTCCTCATACTCATGTTATAGTTTATATGCCTCATTATACATCATGTGGGAGGAAGTGTATGGGACCTCCTATTCATGTGTGACATAAAAAGTACATTTATGGAGACCTACATGCCAGAGCATATGTGACTTGTAGATACTTAAAGACCTCAAGATACTAACATGATAGAGAATATAACACCTATATATGCTTTAACAGGATATGAGAATAACATTCTAGACATTATGTTATATGTACTAGCTTCACCAAATCCTATTAGGATACACCATCCAATTATGTAGGAGTTATTGATGTCACCATTTGTATTTGATACATAGGTTTAATTTTAATTATAGTTTTTTTTTGTTTGTAAAAGAATATTAAATTTATTTTCTAGTATGTGTTTACTTAATTGAGTATTTTATATGATTGAACTTGTTATTTGTTGCTTTTATAGATGATTGGTGATATTTTAGGTAGTTCAATAGGCCTTGACTCTATTATAAAGGACATAATTCGCATGGATGTACCCTATTCATAGGTTTGAAAATTTTTAAATTACATATTTGTTCATTTATTTTATTTTCCTTTAAACAAAATAATATGTTTTAAGATAAATATTATAATCATAGATTTTTATCATGTTCATTGGATTCACACATTATTCATTTGTTGGTTTTATAGATGATGAGGGATGATATGAGAACCCCTCATGGATGAGAAGGTTTTGATGATGTTGAAGTTACATCAGAGGATCCACTATCTCTAAAATATGTCATGATTTAGGGATGGAGCTTGGTGAGGATGCATAGTAAATTATTTTTAACTTTAAGTAATGAAATTATATGTCATATTTAGATAATTGTATGCACATCTAGATCTAACTATATATGTATGCTCTATAGTATTCCCCATCATGAGTTTATATGTAGTCTTGTATCCATAGACAATAATTTAGATGGAATATGGTGAGTATAGAATCATCTTACAAATTTTTTTTTTTTTTAAATTTATCATTTTAAATATACAATTTTAATGAATTAATTATTATATTTCATATGTTATGCAGACACAATAATTTTCATAGGTTATGGATGAAATAATGGATGACTCACATGATGAGAGGAGAGTATCTCCTTGTATTGAGGCATTAAACACCCATAAATCTATGTCTATGATAACAAATCATAATTTATTTGGAGGCAATGAGGAGTAGAAGAGCTAATTGTTATGCTAGGGGTCTAATTGTAAGCACAATAAATTTTGTGCGCCAATATGGATCACATTTTATGCCTATGTGGCACATTTTGTCTATAAACATGTTATGGTATACATTTTTTAATTAATATATATCCTATTTTTTGTGTTTGATTATGACATAGAACTTTGCATATACACATATATACTATTCAACAATATGATTCCTTTACCTTTTATTTTTGTCATTTAATGTTTACACATATTATTTGTTAATAATCATTGTTAATTCATATGGGTTTAAACAAATACACATTATCATTTAAGTTATGTTTTTAATTAGTATGTATATTTTACATTTACATGTGATATTTATTATTTATTTGTTTCATTTACATTTATTTACATATCAATTTGGAATTGTGATGTAAGTGGACTTGTGATCAATTTCACATATGTAAATATTATAAGTTTTACTTGATCATAGCTGTTAGGAGGTATAATAATGCATAAGAAATTTAATATTTACTTTTTTCATTTACATTTAATTACATATCAATTTTCAATTATGATGTAAGTGGACTTGTGATGAATTTAAGGGATGTAAATATTATAAGTTTTACTTGATCATAATTGTTAGGATATCTAGTGATGCACGAGTGATTTACTATTTAATTGTTTCATTTACATTTAATTATATATCAATTTTAAATTGTGATGTAAGTGGACTTGTGATCAATTTCAGGGATGTAAATATTATAAGTTGTACTTTATCATAGTTGTTAGGAGGTCTAGTGATGATGCAAGAGCATCTTTCCAACCAACATGTAGTAAGGTCCTTTTTTAAGTGTATTAGAGGTCCTATATGTTTATTTTAGTCAATAAGAGGCCTCAATTGACCTTTAAAGAGTGAAATATAGATCCTAGATGGTACTTTGGTATTTTCCCACCAAAAGTTTAATTTGAATTTTCAAATCTAGATATTTAAGGTTGTCGATAAATTGCAATTTTTTTCTAAATTATTAAGAGTTTAATAGGTTTATAATGGTGTTATACATGTCTATAAAGGGTTATAAATATATTGAAGATCATATTTGTCCATAGGGTCTTGAAGATCATTGTTGTCCATAAGGTCTAAAAATAGTTTCAAGCCCCAAAACATCTTTTAATATTATTGAGTATATTTTGATATGTATATTTTATTATGATTAATGTAAGTTTTAAAAATGGTTTCAAGACCCAAAATATATTTTACCTTCTATTATTGAAGATTGAGTTTTAGACTGTCTGTAGGTGTCCATTTTCCAAGATAGTCAAGTATGGAATATGGTGAGATTTATTATTAATGATGTAAAAAGTTTATTTGGAGTATTTATTCCATTTTTTATTATTGATTAACATTTAAAAATTATATTTGAGGGTGTGTAAAGGTAGATTTAGTATTTTGATTTATTGAGTGGTCTATTATGCCTAGAAGCCTAAAATAGGTTTTTAGAGATTTGGACTTAATCTCTTAAGAAACCAATAATAAAAATTGGTTTTTAATTCATTTTAAATAAATATATACCTACCTTTATAGTTTATAATATTCTAGTGATAATCTAAGTGAAAATTCATAAGAAACTCATTGAAAATCAAACCTAGAAATAGTGTGTTCAAAGTGAAAGAGTAAGAAGTACTAAAGGTCATCAAGTGATGTAGAAACATCATCCATTAGGGTATATATAATTTTTTTTGGTAATAAATAGTCTATCATGGATTAAATTTGTTTGTAATAGGTCAATTATGGGGTGTTTATATTTTCCCTCCAAATTGAATTCAAATTTATAATAAGGATTCTTTGATGTTCTTGGATAAATTCATCACCTATTAAAGGTGAATGACTATTATAAAGGCTTTTTTATGGTCTTGTGGTCTTGAAATTCATAAAAATGTATTTTAATACATGAATTATAATTGAATTTATTATGTTTAAAGTCTTATGATGTAAATGAAAAACAAATACCTGATGTAAATAGAATATACACTTACATTAGACATTCACCTACCTCTGATCTCTTATTTGAATTTCCTCTCTACTTGGTCTAATCCTTTGCATCAATAAAATGTCCTATAATTCTCCCTTTACCTAATTATTGATCATAAAACCTATCATACCTTTTTTCAATCTCATCCTCTTCAGTGAAAATATCATCCTCTTATGCACATAGTGAACTCAATAGCTTCCTTCATGTATATAATGCATATAATTCTCACTCTCTTTTTCAAGATATATCACTTTTTAACATCCTCTAAATTATATAATTATTTTAATCATCCACATAATCTCATAATATACTCTCATTACTATATTCTATAATTTCCCTTTAAGCTTACTTATTCTTTTTCATAGTTTCAAGGCCTAAATATCTCATTCATGCTTCAATGAATTTACACATCCTTATAGTGCATATGTGGAAATATACCTACTCATTTGATCTCTTACATACATCTAATACTATGAGACAATCCTCAAATCAGAACTCCCAACTCAACTACACCTTCCTTCTTCAAGCTTCCTTCTCTAGTAGCCCTCAAAACATGTAAACCTAGTAGGTACAAACAAGGAAAAAAGTTTATGATCAGACAAAAGAAATTTTAATGTAATGATTATAATTATTCAAATCCATGGCAAGTTTTATTATATAGCAATCTATGCAACCCAAATAACTTAACTCATTCTTTTGCTAATTAGGTCTCTTTAGGTTTAGTATAATGACACAATTTATAAAATTGTATACTATGGACTTGTACTAGTCTAAAACCTCATTAATATTGTATAAATTGATAATTTACACTAGATTATAATATTTTAATAATTTTGAAGGGTTAGAACAAAATATATTCTAGTTACAATTTGTAAACCCTAAGTTGACATTAGATAGGCCTGTAGAAGGCTAAGAGACTAGACAATTAGATAGTTTGTTTTTTAAAACACTTCACTCAGATTTGATACATATTTAAGGTTTGTTTATGATTTTTTAAATTCCTTTAAAATTTTCCAAGCCTGGATTCAACACCAAACATCTATCCAAGGCATATTTGTAAAGTTTTACACTAATAAAGGTAGATTTTGAGACTTATAAACACCACAATATCTTGAAAACATTTTATTTTCCTTATCAAGAGACCATTCATACCTATAAACCTTATCTTTCATGTTTCAAAATTTATTCTTTTCTAGGTCTCCAAAACTACTAAAATCTTACTTGACAATTTTCTTTTGATAAGAACAACAAGGGTTTTAAAGATAAATAGTATTACAACTCTTATTACTCACTCCTTAGATTTACAAATCACTTATAATATTCTCCAATATTTTATCTACATCATCTCCTAGATTCCCTCTAAATTTGAGAGAATTTGACTTGATACAAGGATTTTAGAATGGACAAGGGTTTCATGGTAGCCTATAAGCAAAGAGCACCTAAAATGGTCTTATTTGAAGTTGGAAACATTTTAAACCCTTATTATTTTCCACAACGTCTAAAATAACCCCTTAAAATTTTGTCTTTTTATGTTTTTTAAAGGTATTCAACATATCCCTCTTAATGAATTTGATGCATATCATGCAGTTTAAAGCTTTAGTAGGCTTATAGTACCTAGTTTTGGTTAAGATATTCCTCCAACTTTGATTTCATGTTACAAGATAACCGTGAGGGCTAGAGATGAGTCGTTAGATCCTAAACATGCAAGAATGAGTCTTATAAGAAATAAAATGAGGTTTTTCACTAAATCAGGACATGTGAGAGATGGTAATGAGGTTTTTCTCATAGATAAATCTCTTAGAATGGGGCAAATTTTGGTTAGTGGGGGAAGTGTATTATGATTCATTATAATAATTGATGAACCATCTATGCAATCACATCCATATGGGAATTTTATGGCTAGAACATCCATTATATAATCTTGGTCAAGCCCTATGAGTGAAGGTTGTAGTTGATTGAAGGCATCACTTAAGAGAATCCACTCATCCCTGAGTATGAAAAATGAGTGAACATTAGTCATGAATTTTAGGATAAAATTGAGGGATAGAAAAAAGATATAATATCCTACATGTGCATGGATAATTACTCTACAAAATCCCAAGAGTATTGTCTTTGACTCAAGATGGATGAGATGTAACAACGAGGTTTTTCTCATAGCTAAATCTCTTAGAATTGGTCAAAAGTTAGTTAACAGAGGTCGTATATTGTGACTTATTATCCCAATTGATGAACCATCTATGTAGACACATATAGATGGGTATATTAAGGCTATAATAGTCATTATTTTGTCTTGTTCATGACCCAAGAATGAATATTTTAGTTGATTAGATACATTCCTTAAGAGAATCCACTCATCCATGAGTGTGCAAAATGAGTGAATTTTAATCACATGTTATAGGGTAATCATGAGAGATAGATATGAGTCATCAGTTCGTACATATGAATGGAAAATTCCAATAATATATACCAAGAGGATTCTCTCTAACTTGAGATGGGTGAGATGGGGTGATGAGGTTTCTCTCATAATCAAATATCTTATAATGGGCTAAACATTGGTCAATAGGGGCCGTATATTGTGACTTATTATCCCAATTAATGTATCATCTATGAAAACATTTGTAAATGGGAAATTCAAGGCTATAATGGCCATTTTTTGGTCTCAGTCATGACTCAAGAGTGAAGTTTTTAGTTGATGATATGAATCCCTTAAGAGAATCCACCCATCCTTAAGTGTGTAAACTATGAACACTTTGATCATACATTGTAAGAGAACTATAAGGTATAGAGAGGGGACGTCAGCTCCTAAACATTTATGTACAAGTCCTATAATAAATCCCAAGAGGATTATTGCTAAATTTATATAGGTGAGACATAAAAATTACGTTTTTCTCAAAACCAAATCTCTTAAAATGAGCCAAAAGTTAGTTAACATGGGACATATATTGTGACTTATTAGCCCAATCAATGAAATATCTATGCAAACATATCTATATGGGAGTTTTAAGTTTTTAATGGCCATTTTATATTCTTGGTCAGGTCCTAAGTGTGAATATTTTAGTTGATTATATGAATCCCTTAAGATAATCTACTCATCCCTAAGTGTGAAAACTAAAAAAACTTCAATCGTGAATTATAATAGAGACATGAGGGATAGAGAAAAACCATCATATCCTACATGTGCATCTAAGTGTAATTTGATAAGTATAGAGAATATTATCTAAAAATCAAGTTAGGTGAGATGTAAAAATGAGGCTTCTCTCACAACCAAATATCTTAGAATGAGCCAAAAGTTGGTTAATAAGGGATGTATATTCTGAATCATTAGCATAATTGAAAAACCATCTATGCAAATACATCTAGATAGGTATTATAAGTATTTAACATATATTTTCTACTCTTTTTAAAGCCTCAAGATTGAAGGTTGTAGTTGATCAGGCACATCCCTTAAGAGAATCCACTCATCCTTGAGTGTGAAAATTGAGTAAACTTTCATTGTGCATTGCAGGAGAAGTATGGGGATAGATATGAACCATCAAATATTTAATTTCACATATAATTCCTCTAAGAAATACCAAGAGTATTATCTATAAATTTAGCTAAGCAAGATTCATAAATGAGGTTTCTCTCATAGGAAAATATCTTAGAATGAGCCAAACGTTGGTTAGTGGGTGCCGTATATTCTAGTTCATTATCCCAATCTATAAAATATTTATGAAAAAGTGTTTAGATATGAATTTTAAGGATAAAACATCCATTTTATATTATTTATCATGCCCCAAGATTAAAGGTTTTAGTTTATTGGACACATCCCTTAACAGAATCTTCTCATCCCTGAGTGTGAAAACTGAGCAAACTTTTATCATGCAATATAAGAGAAATATGAGGGATAAAGATGAACCATTAGGTCATACACATGTATGCATTAATCTTATAATAAATCTTAGGAGGATTATATCTAGCTTTATACCATAATTAAGGCATAGATAAGATTATTTTTTTGAAAGTGCAACTAGAGAAAAGGTGAAAACTTAGTTGCTTAAGGTAGATAACATTAATATGAATTATTTTTTAGATTTTATTCATTTTAATAAGATAATATTATATACTCATGGAACCAATCACATTAATTTATAAGCTCATTTGGTGCCCCTAACCTACATTAAAATTATTAGTAAAAAATTTAAATAGAAATAAACACATAATGAGAAAATAATTGAAAATTAAAATACATTAAATCAAATAAGTTAACTATATTAATTTGAAACACAAGATAAAATTACAAATTAAATATAACTTACCTTATAAATCATCTCTATTTTTAAGTTTTTCAAGAATCACTTCATGGTTAGATTCACACACTTTTCACAAAGTTCTATTGTGGAGCTTTCTATGATATTTGATCATTTGAATATTTGTAGTAATAGACAAATTTGAATAATGAAACACCAGCTTATGTGTTTCAAAGTCCTAAAATAAATATTTTTATTATTATAGTACCAATAAAGATAGGTTCCTGTAACCACTATGGATATAATGGGATAAATTAGCTCTTCTCCATCCATAACATTTGTGGTTTATTTTTTTTGGACTATGCACAACAACAAAAGTAGTAGCTTGTTCCTTCATCATTATCCTCAGAAGTAATTATTGAAAAAACATGCCCTAAATTTAAACTATAATCAAATTATAATCATATATATGAAAAAATAAAGATATCACTAATATCTAGCTATAGTTTTATATTTAATTAAAGAACAAATTTTACCTAGTTGCTCAAGATTTGAGATATGGTCAAAGTCAACTGATGATGCCATTTCATGATAAATTAATTGTTAAAGTGAATGTATATACTCTATAGGTGATATACATCTATAATACCATTTTTTAACCCATTATTTTGACTCACATTCATTCCAAACAAATTTCATACATGCAAAATAAAAACATGCCATATCCCTAGTATAAATAGTCCATAAACTTGAATTTGAGCTTCTAATGAAGTATAAATCACTCTTTTAGGTACTGTACTTTAATATTCATATATTTCCTTGTGTTTTTCCTCTATTAACCAAAAGAATATTTACACATGATAATATTTATCTGATCCATGACATATATTTTCATTACACCAAGTCACAATACTTATATCGATGAAATTAACACCATCCTTGTGCTTTGCCTACTCTTTTTTAAGGGATATTTTTACACATGAACATGAACCATCATGTTCCCATTTTTCATGGTCAGCCTCAAATTATCCCCAAGATTTTTAAACACCATTATTATTATGTATTATGATTAACCATTAAAACATTCAATAATTATTAAACTACCCTACACAATTATTTGACCAAATGGAGTTTGTATCAAACATGATTTATCTTGCATTCATATTTATATTAAATAACTCAAAACAACCTTGGAAAAACTTTGGAGAATGAAAATTTCCATCACTCATATAAAATTAATGCTCCCTCAAAATCTTTATTGAATCATATGTGTTCTCAGGTGCATTTCTAAATGTAATGTGAACAAAAATTCCAACTTAAATTGAATTATAGTATTGGGATTGAACCTCATTTTATGGTTTTAGTGTGTATTTCTCAACAAATTCCACAACCAAAATAATGGTGCCAACTAGGAAGTTATCTTTACATACCTTGAATTGATTATCTAACCATTTTTAGTTTTGTGTGTGTCTTGCATATTGGTAGATAATATTATTCCTAAATTAAAACATGAAATCAAATATAGAAACTTTATTCATAACCAATTCACATATTGATGACTCTTTTCCATCTTTTAACACATACTTTACAAATTTATAATTATAATCAACTAGTTTATTTTTAAATTCATGTGAAATTTCTTCATGTACACAACTCATTAAATTTGACAAACCATCACAACTATTACATATTCCACATAAACAGTGTTTGGCAAAAAAAATTATCCCTCAGGTCTTTGATAGAAAATACTTTGGATTAATTCTCTTGATGTCTTAGGTGGGGAAGACAACATACATCCCTACAAAATCTCATCAGTATGTAAAGTACAACATATATGATGAAAAAAATCAAAACACATAACAAATTCAACATGTACCCTAAAACAACACATGGTGTGTGCTTGGTTGATTTTTATATAGAAAGTCTTGCACATATCAAATGAAATTTGGCAAATTATCAATTGGAAATTAAATATTTCATTAAACTTTTTATAAAATTTTATTTGGGTCATGTCTAAGACATATTTTACATGTGTCTCACAAGTTTTTGAGACTTTTTTTATTTTAACAACATATTTTACATTAGATGAGATCTTGTGTTGTCATGACAAAAAAAATCTATCAAATGTCTTGTTCTTTCAACTAATACCTTAACTTTTCATGGGACTCTATGACTAAATGCCTAATAATCCATGAGTGAAGGGTCATCAAGACTTATTATTATTTTTATGACATTTATTAGATTTTTTATATTTAAGTTCAAGTATTTACTTATTTCACTAAGAATTAAATCTTTAGATGTTGACTTACTCACTAGATATTCCATTATTACTCATCTTGCTACATTACTTTCTTTTTTTTGACTTTTATTGCTTATTGCCTCATATGCACTAAATAAATTCTTTACTATTGTAATATTTATTCCCTCCATATCAAATTTTCTTAACCACAAATTATGCATCAAATAGATTTTTTTTTCATTTTGATTAATTGAAAAAATATTTGACATCATTTTATATGGGTTCTATTCTCAAATGCATAGCCCTATACACATTAAGCATGATGTTGAAGTGATCTTTTTTTCATTTTACCTTCTATAGGTTCTATTATTTTCTCATATATTTCAACCAAATACCTTGGTGTTTATCTTATTATCCTTAGACATGTGGGTCTAGGATCTATGTTTTTTATTAAATTAGGTGGTGTTACCACTTCAACCATAGTAGAAATAGTATAGAGTTGACATCTACATTATATCATACAAGAAAATTGAATTCCTCTTCATTAGGAGACACATGATTTGGGGTCATTACTTGATGTTTTTTATCATCATACTAAAAAAATTATTATGAATGGATGTTTCATTATATTGTGTTTATCCATATGTTTCATCATTCATTAAAAATTCATTACTTACATGCTCTAAATTTTGAATTTCATCATGCAACAAAGATTAATTGAGTTCTCTTATCTCATTTGAAGACATATCTAAACTAAATTATATAGAATTTGGAATGTTATTTTCATTTTAAATATTACCTGGTGTGGAGGAAACACCTTCACCTTGCCTGGAAAACCTTATGGATGCTCTCATATATGCTTGTCTTTTTCTTTCCTTTTCTCTCTTCTCTTTAATTTCCTCAATTGTTAGCTCTTTTATCGGTCTTTTGAGATGGCTTCTTGACCCATTTATTTATGTTTACCAAAATAAAGTAATTTTAGGTTTAAACTAGAAAATTTTATAGTGATTCAAATAAAGTTAATGGAGAATTACCAAATTTGCATAGTTATAGTAGAAAAAACTAGTTTACAATTTGCAAAGAACAAAATAATTGAACAAATTTTATGGAAAATCCAAGAGAAATTTATGAATCACAAATTTCATGCATGATTTTTAAATCATTCACACCATTTTTTATCCATGAAAAAATGGGAAAAATAATAAATGTGCAAAAAGTTGATTTATAAAGGGTGTATGCCCTTTGCAAATTTATAAAAATTGTGGTCATTTTCCCTCCAAAATTGTCTTAGTTTTCAACTTGGGGGTACTAAACTTGGTCTAAAAACTATCATGAACCATCCATGGATATTTATAAGAAATTTATGGTTAAATGTCTTTATCGACACATCTGATTAGGTAGATTTTGTCATATAAAAAAATTTATGGGTTTGTACAGAGCAATCATAATTTTAGAATTTTTTTAATGTTAGAATATTATTTATAATTATTAGTTTATTTCTACATAACATACCTCATTATGGAATATATACATATCATCACAAATTACCTTATAACTCTATGAATATTAATTAAAAGTTTATAAAACATATATCTCAATAATTTACACATTGTCAAATATTCTTTAAAAAATATTAATATTCATGAAGTTAAGGTCAAAACATTACATTTTTACACTTGAAATTTCAATTTTATAGATGTTTTGACTTGTAAAATTATATAAAAATTATATCTATAGTAAAAATTATTCTCAACAATATTCAACATTTCACCTATCCATATATGAAGTTTCATACAAGAATTCATTCATTTACTCAAAAAAATATGTCCATACACATGAAATGTTCTATCTTTACACAAAAGTGTGTGGGTATTGAAAAAAAAAAAATATTTAGAAACTAAATTCAAAATTACACAATTCATATTCTTACATCATAGACAAATTCATTTTTGAAGTGTCTCAAATATTCTCTCCAATTTTAACTATTGTTATTTTAAGGAAAAAAAAGTGTCACTATATACACCCCCCTTTTATCCCCCATTATCATGTATTAATTAGTTATAAAGTTTCTATCAATTGAATTCATATGCATGGCATATTCATCTATACTTTTTATCAAGTGTCTATTAATAGTAATAGTGCATGCTATATATCATGGCACACCTCAATTTCAACAAGCTCAAAAATCTCAAGATTTATTTGCACACATAGGCCAAAGGGACACATACAATAAAAATATAGATGTCAAAATAATAAATACTAAAAGCCACACACAAAATGGCATAATAATGTCACAAATAAGGAACATCAATGGATTTTGAAATAATAAATTGCAACAACCACACACAATAGCCACACAAAAAGTAAACTATCATGGAAAAGAGTAACATCATTAATGGAACATAGGAAAAGTAACTAGTATACACCATCTATATCTTTCAATGCCATATCATATTAAATGGTATCTCACGTGTCATTATGTAATAAAATAAAAATTAATAAGGTATGTGTAAGCAATATAGATGGCTCAACATGGTATAGAGGTCATATAAAGATATAACCTATTATAATGAAACTTATAGAACAAAATTCCCATAATATGACAATAGGGTAGAGGTAAAACCAACATTTATATGTCCATGTGTAATTTGTATGTCCTACATAGTATTAATATATCATGAAATAAAGTTTTGTGTGTACAAAATATGACATATACAAAAATAGGTGATAAATAACATATGTAGAAGTGTAAACTAGCAGTCATGTTTTTTTAATTATTTTTACAAGAAGTGTTTTTGAATAGGGAAATAAATCTATATAAAAGAAACAAGTAGACTAAGCCATCATAGCTAGAAGAAACATTAAATTCTACTTACAAATCCAAAAAATATATATAAATAAAAATTAAATAACTATAAAGGAATAACTGAATAATGAAAAAGTAGCAGATACACCTAATCAAATGACCAAAAGAAGAGAAAACTAAACCATACATTCTTTTTCCCATTGATGATTTCACCCCATGTGTCCATCATATTCATCCAAGTGGTATCCATGTGTTTCATCACTTGTATTTCTAGGTCTCCATATTTATCATTCATCAATCCCTTAGCCTTCTTACATGTCTTGATCAAAGCTTCAAATTATTGCCTCCTCTTAATTTTTTTTCCAATCCCTTCCATGCTTTCTAAATAATTTTGAATAGTTGATTTGATGAAACCAATTAGAATACTTAAATTTTCTTTGATAGTCTCATTCTATTTCTCTGTACTATTAAATTTATCCTCCAACCTATTCATCTATAAAATCACCTCCTTTAAATCTTCTTTTTTTATATAATACACCCACTCTAAATTATGATTTTTTATGGAGTCTATAAAATTATGATCTTTCAAGAACCACCTTAGAAACACTCTATTAAGATCAAATTCTTTGGCCATTGCTTTTCAATTTATCTACCCATTAAGATCCTCAACAAAAACATCAAATTGATCTCCCACATTTTTCCTTTTTATTAATTCCCTCTATCTTGATCTTCTTCAAATCCTTATCTCCTTGAGCCTTTCAAAGCTTTAGGATAGTGACTAGTCCTAATTTATTTTATTTTAAGAACACATAATTTATTCTCTCCTCTCCAAATTAATTTATCTCCACATTAGACTTATTAATGGCCTAATTATTAGGTTGTTTCCCATTCCCAGTGCTTCTAATAATCCTACCACTAATCATATTCTCTATGCTCTAAGTTTTTTCCAAACTAGACATATATCTCAAGCCAATATTCAAAAACCTATTATTATTTAAATAAAAAATATGTTTGCTTGATTGAAAGGAAATATATTCTTACTTTTCTCAACATCTTTCCACATAATTTTTTAAAGATTTCAAAATTTAAAATAACAGACTCACAATAATATGATGCCTAAAATAATTGAGAAACACAAAATTTAAAGTGTGAACTTTGTACCTTCCCTCAATATTAATAAACTTCATAATTTGTTTATTTACATCATCATAAGGATTAGGGAGTGATTCCCTCAGATAGACACCTTAAAAATCAATCATCTCCTCATCTCCCATCAAGAGTTTCTCCTTTTCTTCCTTATTATTTGACTTAAAATATTTCATAACCTTTGGTTTCATACTAATAACTTGATAAATAATATCCTTCATTAATTTAATGTTAAACCATTTCATATTTACCACTTTATAATTCTAGATGATATAAAAAACCTTTAAAATTGTGGATCATATAAATTATCTAAATAAATTTGGATAATCCACCTTCTTTTAGAATCCCCCATAACTTTGTGTTATTCATCAAAACATCAATCAGGAAGTCTCAACCCTAAATAAATCACCACCTATATCCTTATATCCAATACCCATGCAATATTAAATATGAATACACATACAATCTCTACATCTAATAATAAATAACATGTATTCATAGCCTTCACATGATTCCTGTGTAAATCACCATACCACATCATCATAATAATCATGTAAAGGATATGTATGCCATCCTTCCTCCTATGAGTGAGCCCATGACCTTCCCAATATTCATTATTTTTGAAACATCCCACTCTTAATGATGATATCCCAAAACCAATTAACCTCAAAAACTATCTTAAAAAAATGGAAACCATCCTCCCTTATTTTAACCTAAAAATTTTCCTAATGAGTTTGATTATAAGCCTCTCTAAATATATATTTTTATGATAGCATTAGGAAACTCTTGTAATGTGATAAATTTCTTGAAACTTAGGGATATCAACCCCAGATTAGAAAACTAATTTGTAATTTAGTTTCCTTCATTATAAAATGTTGAATATAAACCAATTTAGAAGAGCTTATGATATTATATGCCTCTTCCATCATATGTTTAATTATATAATTAGAATAATTTTTATTGGAGATATAGTTAATAGTATTTAGGGATCCACCTTAAAATACCGTCTTATTCACATACATTTATTTATCTAATTATAAACCCTAAAGCGTTTGTATATTTTCTACTCAATAATTACTTTTAATGCCCATGTTACCTATGTAAGCCACCACAGCCTCCCCCTTATTGTCTTAGAGAATTACTCACCATCCTCACCCTCCTTATAGACCGATATTTTATTTTGATGCCTTGTCAAAATTTAATTTCACCCATCTTAGTGATGGAGCATACCATTTCACACTCTTCTTAAAATCCACTCTCTGACCAACTGCAAAAATGTCATCATTACTTAGCTACCAATTCCTTATAACTTTAGTCTCTTCAATGCTAAATAGATCCTTTTTTTTATTTTCATTACTTCTAGAAATTTCCATCAAAAGAGTTTTGATTTTATTCACTACCTTACTAGAATTATTGAAGTCCCTAAACATTATCGTTCCTCTCTTTATAAAGACCCCATAAAATATGAGGAAATTTTAATTGTGATAATTTTTTAAGAACTTTATTATTGAAAGCTGATTTCCAATAGTTCCAATATTCAAGAAAAGAATAAGGTTGATCCCAAGAAGTCTAGAAAATTGTCTAGTATGCTACCCTAAACTTCAAAAGCAAAGGTAGAATCCATCATTAAATGCTTAAAAACTATTACTCTTCTTCACATAAGGGGCATATATTGATTATAGTCATGCCTCTTTTAAATTTTTGATTTTGGTTACTACCTTCTTAATAGAATTATTGAAATCCTTAAAAACTCCCATTCCTCTCTTTATAAAGACCCCATAAAATATGAGGAAATTTTAATTGCAATAATTTTTTAAGAACTTTATTCTTGAAAGGTGATTTTTAATAGTTTAATAATTCATTGAAAGAATAAGGTTGATCCCAAGAAGTCTAGAAAATTATCCAGTATGTTACCCCAAACTTCAAAACCAAAGGGAAAATCCATCATTAAATGATTAAAAACTCTTACTCTTCTTCACACAAGGGGAATATATTGATGATAGTCATACCTCTCTTTTTTATATTATACATAGTATGTATTTTATTTTCAATGGTCATACATAGAAAAATATTGACTTTCAAGATCAACTATTTAACCCACATCTTCCCCCAAACAAAACCATCCTGAGTAACCTCAAACATTATATTATACTCATATTTGACATTATAATGACCATGAAAAAATTATATCCACATAAACTCATCTTATCTGAATTGATTGGTAACATGAATCCATTTAATTAAAGTATTCGAATAAAATAAAATGGTATTAACTTCCTCATCCAAATTCTCCACACTCAATTATTTCTAGTCCCTCCCTCTTTATGAGACCTAAATATAATCTACCACTCATAAAGGAGTATAAAAATATGATTCTAAGGTTATAAACACATCAAAGGATGGACTATTTCCCAAGAATATTTTGAAAAATATCTTTATCCCAATTTTTTACCTTCCATTTACTTCCTTTTATAAAGAGATCCATAATACTGACCATTCCAAAAATAATATCTAATGAATTGATCCTCATAAAGGAAATTTACCACCTATCTAGAATATAAATTTGTATCTTTTAAAATACCAATCCACTTATTATATTCCTTAATGAAACTCCAACTCAACTTGTCCATAAGTAATTTATTCATAAAATTCATCTTTGTAATACCAAGCCCATCAAATTTATTTTTAAGTCATACCTTATCCAAAGATACTAGTGGGAATTTAATTTTATATTTATAACCTATCCATAAAAACCTTTTTTAAATATTTTCAATCTTTTAAACTATTAACTTGTGAATTTTAAACATATACATTAAATACATGGGCAAACTCTACAATGTGATTTTGATAAGAATCAATTTACCTACCTAAGAAATAACTAAACCTTTCCATATTACTAATTTCCTTTAAAATCTATCCAAAAAATAATTATATGCTTACCAAGAAATATTAACACTAAAAAGTGGCATCCCAAAATAAGTAGATCATAAATTCTTTATTTGTAAGCCCATGGTATGAGCTATTTTGGGATGTCCCACCTACAATGTATCAAAGAAAAATAAATAAAATTTTCAAAGTTATTTTTTTGCTTCAAGGCCTCCTCATAATTACTAATGGTCTATTTGAGTTCCTTGTATTTCATCATTGAAGTATCTACCAACATAATCATACCATCTACTAATGTTTTATGTATGGTGAGTTCAACTTCTCTAGCTAGCCTAGAACCTTTGATTCTTCCCTGCCTTATTTTTTCCACTAGATACCTACTTAACATTTTAGAAATTATGATAAATAAAAAAAGAGACAATAGATCACCTTTCCTAATTCAACTCCTATTACAATGAATCCTTCAGGAACTCCATTGATCAACACTAAAACATTTAAGTATAAATACAAGTTTGAATCAATATTATAAACTGGACATGAAATTTGAATTTGAGTAGGACTCTATACAAGAGTTACCAATTCACCATATCATATGCATTATTCATGTATATTTTAACAATCATTCTAATCTTATTTCATTTTTCCATCAAATGCATAGTCTCATACAATAAGATAATTCTATATTGTATTTGTCTACCTTAAAAAAATACTCCTTGATGTTTATAAATAATATTCTATAGAAAAGGTTGTATTATGATAGCCAATATTTTCATGAAAACTTTATATACCATATTTTAAAGGTTGATGGGGTGATAGTATTTAAAGTTTGAGGCTCCATTCTTATTTAGAAGAAACATAATACATGTATTATTTAGATCCATTAAAATTTTAACCAAAGAAAAGAACTCATCCAATTATATGACCATATCCATATTAATAATTTCCTAATAGGGATAGAAGAAGGTGGATGAAAACCCATCTAGATTCAACACTTTATCCTCTTATATTGAAAAAATAGCAGCTTTAACTTCTTCAAGTGTCATAGGATCTAAAAACTTCTTATTGTCCTCTATAGAAATCAACTCAATAATGTTATCAATAAGATTTTTCACCATTAATTCATTTGACCTAGTATTTCTAAAAAAAAAGTTTCTAAAATATTTCCCAACTTCATCCTTAATAACTTGCAAGTTAGAATTCACATCTTCATTTTCCTTCATGATATCCATAATTTTATTATGATTAATATGCTTAAAATTAGTTATATGGAATAACTTGGTGTTCCTATAAACCTCATTTATCCATATCTCCATATATTTCATCCTTCAAAAGCTCTCCCCTCTAGCTATAATCATATAATATTCACTTATAAGGTTCCTTTCTCTAGATAAGGCAACTTGGTCCTTATCATAAGTAGTTATATGTTCTTCTATATGATTTAATTCTTATCTAAAGTTTTATTTATCTAAAATATATTACCAAAAGCTAATTTATTAAAAAAATTGATATTATTCTTAAAATTTTAAATATTTTTGACTAATCTAAACATAGTTGTACCTGTGAATTCATCTCACCATTCCTTGATTTTATTTTTAAGATCAAGATGTTAGAACCAAATATGTTTAAATGTAAAAGGATTTCCATCATTTTAGACCATATCATCCATATTAAGTAATAACATGTGGTGAGAATAGATTATCTTAGGAAAAAATGACAATAAAAAATCTTATTTCATTATCCAATTAGATGAAATCAAAAGTCTATTAAGCCTTACCTAAATAAATATATCCCCTAGCCTTCTATTAGACTAAGTTAATAAGGAACCTCTAAGATCTACACCAAAAAACTTATTATTGGCTATAAAATATACTCAATATTTTATGTTATCATTATATTTTTAATTTTTTCCTTTATTTCCAAGTGGATAAGGTAGGGAGTTAAAGTTGGACACAATAATCCATAACAAGTTCCCATAATTATAACTAAAATTGCTCAGCTCATTCCACATTGGTTGACCTAAGGGAGAATTAGATGTATAAGTATTGTGTAGAATCCACATGGATATTAGTGAATATCATAGCCAAATGGTGAGAAATTTTAAACAAGATCTCTCCCTTAACATCATTATAATTTTGAAAAGTTGCAATCCCACCAGATTCCCCTAATTAACTAACTCTATGAACATACACATATTTCCACACTTTATTCTTACTATCTTCTAATAACTTGCCATCCATATTAGTATCTTGTATGGCCATATTTTTAGAATTTTTATTTCTCCTGAACTCTCTAAGTATTATGTTATTCATACTACTATTCATACCTCTAATATTCCAACTAATGAGTTTCATTGAGAACCTTTGACTTGATTTTTTGTCACATCTCAAAGGAAACATGCTCTAAATACCATCACTGGTCTCATTTTTTATTATTTTATTTAAATTATAATTATAATATGGTTTACCTATCTTTTTATTAGATCCAACATTCATATCCTTTCCTCTAAACCTTGTAGTCACACTTGATATATCCTTAACCTATCTTCCTTTTCTATTCTAGGTGGTTGTAACATTTTGAACCAGTTATTGCAAAGAACAATGAACCATTTCAATAAATTTATATTTTTTTATTCCATTTTATTCCTCCCCCTCATTATCTACAATAAAATTGAATGGATATTCTAATCCATCATTTAAGTTTAAAAAAGGATAAGAGATAGGGACTGTACCATAATCTTATTCTATAATTTCTTCCATTTCTCTATGAATATTATCTACCTTAAACAAATGGTTATCTCTTGATTTAACTTATTTATTTTTCCTTTATGGAGTCATCATCTATTATTCCTCTATGAAACATAGGGAAATGTTATCCTTAATTTATTTTTATATTGGATGATCATTCCTTACAAACTATCAACACAAGGTTGATCCTATCGATCCTTTTCATCTTGTATAATTAGCTCATTCTCCATTGAAATTATTTACCTACCCAATCCACTCTATTTTTTTAATGTATATTTAGATGATAAAACCTTCTCTATCTCCTCTAATTTTTTTCCATGCTTGCATATTTGTTTTTACTCTACTACTTTTCCCCTTATTGATGTTTAAAGGACAAAGCTTGGTAATATGTCCCAACTTAAGGTAAGTATTACATTATAATGTTGAATACTCATAATAAATTCAAATAAACCATTATCCCTTACTAAAATTTAATATAATAAACTTGGGAAGTTTTTGATTAACAAAGGCATTCACATAAAACCTCACATAAATTAGTTTGGTTTTGGCCTTAGTGGTCACATCAAAGATAATGAGATATATAAAAGTCTTGGTTATGCTTATAATTATATATTAATCCTAAAAATACAATGAAATAATTTGAAGAGTAAAACATATAGGTATAATATTAATGTGATCATTGTCTAGATCAAAACTAGGTTTCCATTTCCATATGAAAAGTCTCGATCTCCCCAATAACCATGGTCTGCCTACTAAACTTTGTGTATAATCTTCCTCATTATTGATGTGTACCATAAAAATTCCATTAGAAATTGAAAATATATCTAATTTTCCCTTTAAAATCCATTTTATTTCTGCCCATTTTCATAAGACATCAATGTTTGGTCAAGCTCCTAAAAACTTCCCAATGAGAGTGTAAGTCATTCTATCCAAAGATCTAAAAATCATTGAATCAAGAACTTAAATATGAAAAACCTTCACATATTTTGAAATCTTAAGATCTTAGATAGGTATAATCTCCTCTCTTTATGAAAATTTACCTTTCAATTTATTTAACTGTGTCTTTGAAGTATTTTTATCCAACCTAGGATTAAGATTAACATGTGCATGACCCATCCTAATTAGAGGCCTCACCTCCTAATTATGACTAATCTATAGATCCTCATGACCATCTCCATCTCCCTTTTCCTACTTAGAATAAGTACTTAAAATTATCTTCACTCCACTCTTCTTTGATCCTCTTCATTCCCCTTTTCTTCTCATGAACATCCTTACACATAAAATAAGAATCGTGTTATTTTCAAGTCTTGATTTTATATTTTTTGAATATTTTAATGTTTTTAAATTTTTTTATTATTTTATTATTTTATATTTTTAGAAACTTTTTAAGTTATAAGAATCTAACCCTTGATGTTATCAATGGGAGGAACATGGGGGTGCTTACATCATCTTCTAAATAAATATTCACTATATTTTCTTGTTTTGAAAAATATTCCTCTCTTGAAATGGTAATAGTCACACCTTCATTGTAGAATTCATAATCATAATCTATATCCAAATTTCACCCATTTATCTCATCCATTATCATCATAGTTTTGCATTATATTGATCCCAGGTAGTGTCGATGTGAAAAATAATAGAACATGTTTTGAGCCCTAGTGTTACTTTAAGCTCAATGGATCCAATGCAACATTGAGGCCCATTTATATTACCCAAGTGTTGGATATCATACCTAATATATTAAATAAGTTTCATGATACATATATTAAATTCAAAAAACATTTAAATATAAACATTAATACATTTATTGTTATTGATTTGAGTACTATGAATCAAATGATCTATATATGATGAATGATTTGTAGTTGTCTCATTTTAAACCATAATTTTTACATTAGTATTTTTAAGTATATATTGATTTTAAATGTCCTTTATGAGGAACCATTTATTAGGGATGCCTCCTTTATTATATTGAGTTTTCTCTTACAATTATTTTAGTGATTTATCTTTTAGTAACTTCTCTTCATGTAATTTTTCTTTTTATAATTTTCCCCTTTTAAGCTTTTCCTTTTTAATTTATTCCCTTTGTAACTGTTCTTGTTCTAACTTTTTCTTATGTATCTTTTCTCAATCTAATTTTGCTTTATACAAGATTTCTTGATGTATTTTTTCAATTTAAACCTCCCTTTCTCTAATTTTTCCTTTCATAACTTTTTTTTTATCTAATTTTTCCTTATTTTCAACCTTTATTTCTCTAATTTTTCCTTTTGTAAACTTGTATCTCTAATCTTTCATTTTCCAGTTTTTTTGCTCTAATTTTTCCTTTTGTAAAACTTCTTGATTGAATTTTTCCTTATGAAACATTTATTTAATTTTGACTTTTGAAAAATTTATGGCTCCAATTTTGCCTTTTTAACCTTTATTTCTCTATTTTTTCATTTGTTCCTTAGAGAATGTAACCATAGTTTAAGTGGGTTATTTTAATGATTTATCTAGTATAGGATCACCACTATCAATTATAATTTATATTTTGTTCTTCAAATCCCAATAATTGTTTGTATTATGTCCATGAATTCTATGATATGAACATAGTATTTTGATATAGTTATCTAAACTCTTATTATCCTTATGTACATTATTTGAATCACAAGTTATAGATATATTATGTTTTGGATTCTAATCTTAATTAATGTATTTTTATGCAAAAAGTATTTTGATAGAGTTGTACATATATGATTGATATTTTCATGATTTAGATTATATGGGATATTATTTTTAAGTGATGTGTTATTTGAACTAAAATATTGGTTTTGATTATGCAAGTCTTATATGGATGTTCTTGTAGTGACTAGTTGATCTTAAAAGGCTTAAAAAATAAAAGCTTTAGGTACTTATGATTGAATATACATACAAACACCATCAAGAGGATTTTTGGGAGGTAAATGTAGATAAGGAGGAACATGTTGACTACCTTCATTCTACCAAAAATGGTGGGGAACCCTAACTTATCTCATGTTAAAAAAATGGAACATAGAATCCATAATAAACCATGGTTAAATAATGGGAGTTAGATGGAAGCTATCATAGGTTTTAGATCTTGGATGTGCATTCCCCTTGGTGTATACAATAGGTATCTCATATTGGATATTAAAAAAATAGGGTTGTTGAAAGGCTTAGGATTATTCATTGGCAAGATTAGGATTAGTAGTGAATTTGGACTTGATTTTAGTTATCCATTTATATATATAATTGATATAAATAATATGTACTATCTATTTAGAGAAACATGAAAAAATAAATTACATTAGTTGTGTTAACTAGTAATGTTCATTCAACATGGTTATTATTAATGTGTATTATTAGGCAAAAAATAAAAAACCTAAACTTGAAATTTGGAACCTTAAAATGATAAAATCATAAAATAAAAACCTAGAGGTTTTTCTATTTGATATGTGTAAGGTTTTACCAATACTTTTACCCTTATTTGGATTACCCATTAGATAAATCTAATTAAGATATGACTTTGAATGGTAATTCAAATTAATGTAAATGGCATTAAAGCACACAATTGAATGTAAATGATTGAAAATTAATTCTTATAATTTTACTAGGGAATGTGTTAAATATGGAAATTATTAAATATATCAACATACTATGATTGTTTTCTAAGAGTATAAATCAAGGATAAACATGCCTATGATTCACTCTGTTCAGGAACTGATTTGTTGCTTATGTTGTGTTAGTTTCTTAAGTTGATATCTACTTTATAGTCATAACCAACCTATGTGTAAGTGTGACATAATGATTATATGGTCATATATGACTATTTTTCTCACTCTATGTTCATTATCCCAAATCTGTATGATGCATGCATATCTTGAGATTAGCCTCCTTAAAACCCTAGATGTGTTTATGTAGGCTATAGATATATGAAAATGGGGAAAGTGTAATGGGCTAAGCTGACTCCAATAACCCCCAATTAGAGATTAAAAATTGTGTACATATCCAATATTCCAAGGATATAAATTAATCCACATGTAGTTTTCCCACCTATTGTGAATGCAAAATTTTTATCCTTTTTTATATGAATGAAACTAATGATTGGATTCAGCACTTAGATTTTGAGTACTTTATATTTTTATTGTAATTTATACTAGTGAATAATATTCAAACTGGGAATAATATGGTATATTTTCTCAATGTTATATAGTGTATAGATGTGAAATAGATAAATGCTAGATGGATTTCAAATGAAGCCTTCATTTGTCTATATATCGATCCTATTAAATAACTGCTCAATGTGTAATGCACTAAGATTATGGTAAAACCCTAAATATGGCTTTGATTTTATAAAATAGTTATTTTTTGGATTGGTATGGTTATAATCAACTAGGTTGTTATCAACTAATAGTAATGACTATAACTAGAAAAACTAACCCATGTGTAGGTTGACTATTCTGAGAGTCTAGACATGTCTGTGTAAGATAATTACTAGGTGTAAAATAGATAATGAGGTTTTTATAGGTGTTCAACAACAAAATATAAGGTTTGAATCACAAAATAACATGTAAGTGCAAGAGGATATATGATTATGACATTTTTGTGTGCTCAAGCCATGTATGGTAAATGTGTGTCAAGCTTGTCATTTTCAAGTATTAAAGGTTGAATTTTAGTTTATACACATGGCTAAGGGGATCCTTGTGATATTATTCTTTTATATTTAATACTCAATGAATAGATCCATAGACCATTTTGACTACACCCAACTACCCTCTATGTTTTTAGTGATCTTTGTTTTATATAGATCTATATTAACTTTAAAAATAATGACCTCTAAATCCATATACCACTTAGATATTTCATAAAATTTAATTAAAATTTATAATTATTTAAAATGACACTTTTTTTCTCTATTTATAGGTCTATTGAAAGATAGAGATCACTATCCATTTTATAGCCCTATTTTAGAATTTAGTGTCTACACAACCATTTTTGAGACCATGTTTTTAAGCTAGCTACCACTAGCCATTTTTAAGAGCCCATTTTGAAGGTATCAATCACAATCCATTTTCAAGACCTTTTTTTTAATTTAGTGGCATCTATCTATTTTAAATACCTATTTTGAAGCTAGTGGTTGTTAACCATTTTTTGTTGCATTGTTTTGGAAGTTAGTTACTACTAACCATTTCAACACCCTTTTCTATTGATTTTATCATGAAGTTTAGTCTTGTTTGAAGCTAGCATGGTCTATTAGACCTCCACATTTTTTGATCATGTTCTTGTAAAACCATAGGCACACCATGACTTTAAAACTACCTTGAGGTCTAATAATTCATTTTTAATGAAATATTTTTTGACTAACTCATTTTTTCTATTTTTTTACAAATAGAAAAATGTTAGGTTTGTTCTAGTAAGAATGTTTTGTTTCATATTTTTATTTTTTTAAAGAATATTTTTTTAAACTACATTTTTCATATAAAAATACATAAGTATAATTATATTTATGATTTTACATAAGAAGCATCAATTTTCACCATTTTATTTTGTTTATGACTTCAATAACAGTTAAATTATATTTTAAAATGCCTCACTAATATATGGATACCTAATACATATATATCAAAATCATATTTAGTATACTTTTATCTTGAGCACATTTAGTGATGTATTAGCCATGTCATGCCCCACAAAAACTTAGTAGACACTTACTAGTCTAGACACCTAAATTTGGTTACATGTACTTAATAATGTTAATTCTTGACATATCTTAAGCCACATGACTTAAACTTAAATACATAAATCTTATTCATCATGACTCTAGTCATTTATCTATATGTAGGCTTGACCCCTTTATTTTTATTTACTACTAAAAAATAATTTTAAAGTCAATGCTCAAACTACTTCATATCATTCTTAGACTACTTTCAACCTCAAGATAGTTGTGCATGTTTTTTTAGCATAGGTTCACACTAGGTACATAGGTCCACTACAGTGAACCTATAGACATAGTGAATCCTTGTACCTATATAATTTAATGAATAATCTACAAATTTAAAAATATCCATTTGGGCCATCCCACACATTTTTTAAGTCAGATAGATAAAATTGTCAAAGGGTTTCACTATAAATATAAATTTAATGCCATTCATTATTACTATCGTATCACTATATATTGAGCATTAATACACTAATACACATTGATAAAAATTTATTATTCTTAAAATTTTTAGGATCATTCATTAGTAGTCATAAGGTAAGTATAAAACTTTTAAAATCAAGTTAAGAGGTAATATTGTCAAGTACCAAATCCAAATTAATAACTCCATATATATAGTGAAGGAACACAATTGTAAAATAACATTAGGTGGTATAAATAAGTGTGGATTGATTCACTCTTTGTATTATTTAGATACATAAATAATGATCAATAATCAATGAGGGTGAATAGGTCTAGCTCAACCCATTACACTTTCCCTCTTCTTTTAGGTTTATAGTTCTCACAAGTACCCCTAAGGTTTTCAATGCAAAAAGAAGGAAAATCATGATTTTTATGAAAAATAACCACATTTTAATATCTTATACCTCCTAAAAAACAAATGCATAGGTAAAAAAATATTCACAGTTTCATCATAATTAAAAAAAAATCCCATAGTCAATGGACATGACTAATTTGGACTATTGTCCTAAGAGTGCACACTTCTCTAAAAATATATGTTGAATCTACCTCTAGATATGACTTGTCATAATAATTTTTAATTATATTTATCATTATCAACCATCAATTTAATATAAAAAAATGTTAAATATCTTAATCTTGGTTGTACTTACTATTTTTAGCACATGTCACTTTTTAATTTCAATCAATAGTTATAATATACATTTGAATTTATGCATAAATGTCATAAATTATAATATTAATAATATTTAAAATTACTATTTTATAACATCTTTATGGTTTCAGGTCATAAATCCTAGTTTTGATGAGGTTCCAGGGCCTTGTAAAACCTGGGTACTTTTATTGGACTATGTTTGTGGTTTTAGGTCCCTGTAAAACCTGATTTTGATACTATTCTTTAGTAGGTTTCAGGAATGCTTTTCCTAGTGGTTGTTAATGATTTATCTTTCTTCATTTTGTTAAAGGGTTTTGGGGTCCCTTCAAAACCTACTTTTACCATAATCTAAAACATTATTTAATAAAAAATATGGAAAAAGATAATGGTGAATCTATTTACTTGCCTGAACATACACTTTTTCAATATTTATCTTAGGGTTTCACCTGAATTAATGATTTTTATAAACTAAATAAAAGTTTGATTATCCTTTTTTAGGTTTTGATTGATAATTTTTATAGGATTTCTATTTGACCTAGGGGTTTTATATTTAATTCCTTATTTTTATATAAACAAATTTTTTGTTTTGTTGCCTTTCAATTTCTTCTTATTTATTTTTTACAAATATTTTGTAGTAGTTGTAAAAATAATAAGAGATGACATTTTGGGAGAAGAAGTAATCAATTTTAATTGATCCATGGTTTGAGAGGAATTTATTTAATACTAAATCTATTAGATATAACTATATACATATTTAAGTTTCAACATACCTCAGGATATATCAAAAATGAATAGGGTTTTTATATTTAGTCATAAGAAGCTTTTGGTCATTTGGTTTTATAGCAAACTAGTAAGAGGTTAACCCCAAGACGTTAATTTTATTGTACCTGAAACACATTATAGTGTGGCCATAGGATGGTGGAAGCATCTGTAGTTAGTGCCCTTTAGACCTTGGTCACTATTTACTACTAGGATAAGTATATCTGAGAGCCTATAAATCTAACATACCTTGTCTAGTTACACCCCCAAAACTACATTTAAATTTAAGGTTTCATAATGAAATCATGGAAAAAATAAATGAAATTTACTTATATATTTTGGCCCAACTAATGTGGTTAATCATCAAATTCTATATCATTATTTGAGGTGTTATTTAGATTCACTATATATTTGTATTAATAAAATTCAAATATCATAAAAAGGCTAAAATGAATAATTTATAATCTAAAGCCTTTATTGAATCATATTATTGAAATATTATATGATGACATGATTCCCATATAATGCAAGCAACAATATGTTTTTAAAAAAAATTAAGTATGATTTTGGGAACAAGAACAATTATACATTTTTACTTCTAGAATGTATAATATACACCCTATCTATAGACTTATCATGACTATTTAAATTATTAAAGTCAATACAAATAAATTAGAGTATCATCATAAATATTTATATTGATATATATAAAATTGATCATTAATATACATTACAAGAGATAATTAAAAGAAATTGATTCAAGATTCTACATCAGGATAACATTATGATCTTTTATACAATCTTAATCAAGCCAATAATTCCACTTTAGGTGTTGTTATTTCCACTATATATTATATTCCTATTTTGACACCTATTTTTACATATGTGACATAATCCATAGGTACATGGGAATCACAAGGATTAAAATAGATTAATATGTCTATTTATACATAATATGTCTATTTATACATAAACATCATACACAGATATTTATATTTCTATTCATGGTCCACCACCAACCTTTTCTAATACACATTATCTTTAAAAAAAGTTATAGACCTACATGCCAAGGTGTTACAAGTAGAACAAGGTATCTCTAGAGCTAGACAATCAATGGATTCCCATAATTTGCTTCATAATCCTTTAACACATGAACTAACATATTATCCATTATCAACATGAGTTTTATCTCCTAATATTTCACACTATTGAGGTAAAGGTAATATATAAAAAAAATCTTCAATAATTTCATCTAGCATACTTGGATTATATGTAACATGACAAATTATTAACTTATATATTTCCATGAGGCCTCAAAGAATATTTTTTGTGATGGTTTTATGATCTTCCACTCCATTATATTAAATCATTCAACCCTTTTGTGTATTATTTTATATAAAACTTATGTGTTGAGATTAGTGGAAAATATATTATATGCAAATTTATAAACTCAAGTAGGGGTCCAATGAGCAAATCAATGAATATGTTCTTTAATACAAAACTATTGTAGCTAAGATGACCAATCCTATGGCTTAAAATGAGTTATATCTTCACAAAATTTTTGTATGTACACTTTATGAGTCTACCATGTTTGAAAAATTCAAATATTTTTATGATTTATTCCATAATTTAATAAAATTACTTAGATTTTTCGAAACAATGAAGTCATATATCAAAACATTATGAGAAGAATAAGTAGATCCATAATAATAATTAACAAAAGTTTAAAATACTTGATAAATATGAGTGGGATAATTCAAGTGGAAAACCTACACAAAAATTAAATAATATAATAATTAATAATATGATGATCATATACTAATCACTAACTCCTATATATATTTTACTTAGCCATGTTTATTACATAGGCCAACCTTACTAAGAACATAGAGCAATGTAACAAGATATTATGAAAGGTATGTAATATATAATTTAGCCACACATATCTATTGGATAGTTGTCAATAATGTCATGGTAATGTCATGTAGGTGTCCTAGTGAGTGGATGAAGTTCCTTGATAGTCTAAGTGACAATTACAAAGTGTGTAATATGTTTGTCTTAGTATGCTTAAAGTATGCTTGGTTGATCTTCAATTTTGACATGGTTTGAGATGATTAGGGATGAGTCTAAAGTATTGAACATATTCAAGGGGTCTTATTATTAGTCAAGGATAATTTAATATCTTTTGTACATGAGTGGAATTCACTTGCTTCATCATTATTTTCATCTAGACATTTTAGGTTTGGCATGGTAAAAAATTTGAGTAGGTAGTTTACTGATGTCATAACTGCTACATGTGGATGAGTCAAGGGGAGTTGATCATATGGTTTTGATCACATTTTCCCATAGTTTCTATGTGAAAATTCTCAAGTATAGTGATGAAGTGAGATAAAATATATGTGAGTGAAAAGTTGGGCTCGTAAGGATTTTGATAGTGTTTTTCCATACTTAGACAAATTTGCATGAGGTAAGAAACAACTAAGTAAGCAGTTTGGTGATGGCATATCTCACATGTGTACAAATTTAAAGATATGGTGATCATATGGCTTTATTTAGTTTTTTTCCTAGTTGATTTGTGTTACATTTCAAGTCAAGCACTGAAGTGTGATGAAATTTATGCATGTGCAAAGTTAGTCTTTCCAGATAGTTATTGACATATTTGGCTCTATAAACAAATAAATCTAAGGAGGCATTTTAATGTCATTATATCTCACACATTGAGGGTTAGAGGAGTATGTTCACACATGGTTGGACTATAATATGTAAGGATATCGTATAATCAAAATTTTAGAACATGCACTTGAGTGAAGAAAAATATATGGAGGTACAAAGATGACCTTATAGACTGATTGCAATGGTCCCCATATTTAGTTTATTTTGTATGATGTTAAACATCAAGACCATATGGAGATATAATGGATTGTATGAATTTGTATAATGAATATATATGGTTTGTATCAATTCAAACATGTTATAGTGTTTTTTGGTTAACAAAGTTAAAGATCAAGACCAAATGAAGATCCAATGGTGTGCAAGCAATTGTACAAGATTAATTTAATGGTACATGTTGAATGAGATGGTAATAAATGTATGATGTTTAATAATATAAGTAATTATAAGGAATGTGAGGGTGCTAAGTGTCATAATCATGGGATTTCTAAGAATGATCAAATGGTTAGTGCTATAAGATAAAGACCTAGCTGATCTATAGAGATTGATGGTACACATTGAGTTAATATTTCAATATTACATGAGATAAGGTTGATTGTTCGAAGTTTAACCTTTGGTAGTTGTGCACTATGAGTTAAAGTTTAATATTCATAAAATGATATAAATTTTTCATGATTGATATAAATTAGTGAGGACATGAGATGATAGAATAGTTTTTGATGTTTAAATATGACCATTTGTATTCAAATATTTGAATTTAACAAAGGAAAGACCAGTCTCTAGTTTTTGAGCTATATCTTTTAATCTAAGAACATTTTTCTCATGGTGTAAAAATAAAATTGGTATAGGACTCCAAGGCACATATATAAATTTATATTTGAATATCTTCAAGTGTGTACATTCAAATTTATGAAGGTCCAATGTTGAATGTGTGTTTGTGCATGTTTTGAAAGTAAACTAAGAAGGGTAATTAACTTATTAATAATGTAATTTTGATGTTTCGAGATGAGATATCTATTAGAGAGTGTTTTATACTCTATTATAACCATCTATATGTATTTTGGAGGTTTGAATAATGGTATATAATATGAACAAAGTTTAGAAGTTGATTATGTATTTGATCATGGTGACTGTGTGCACATATTATTATTTGAGCAAATTATGCCTAACCATAGGGGTACTATGATGGTTTTTGGCACTTAAATAAGACCTATAAATAATGTGGCATGGTTTCATGATTTATAAAGTGTCCATGTGTCCTTAGTTTTCTTAAATAAGTGTCAAAGGGGTGAATGGATCTTCATAGGACCTAAAAAGTGACTTAGGCATATTTGAAAGTACATTGTGCTTAAGTGTGACCTATGTTAGATGCCTTAAGGTTGAAGGCATGTGTTTTGGCTGATAATAAATATTTTTATCTTGATAATTTATGAATGATATTGAAACCAAATGTGATGGTTTTTAGATTGGTGAGAGATGTGTGTGTGTGGAATTAGCATTTAAGAGCATAGTGTTGTGAAGTGAAGGAAATGGTGGGTGCCTAGTGGATACGCTAAAGATAAGAATAGATTGAGGACTATTTGTATGACCTATAGGTCATAATTCTATTGGTAGAATAGTAATCTTATAGATTGAGTGTGACCAAAGGTGAAGGGTGATAATCAGAGACCCATCATCAAGTGTTGAAGACATAAGTTCAAAGGTAGATGTGTTCATAGGTGTTATTATTGTAGCTCAATATCTAGGGGGTTGTATCCTCTTTGAAAGTTGAAAATTGATAAAGGCCTATTTATTGTGTTAGCTTAGCTAGATAGGTGTTGTATCACCTTTTGGGATGGTAGTCTCACTAAATAAGGAATTGTAGTTCCTTGATCAGTTACAACTAGTCTAAACTGGATCTTGTTATTATAGGATAATAGTCCAATTTTTGTATCTAGTGGGTATTCTCCCCCAAGAGGGTTTCCTAATATGCCATGTGTTATGTGTTTAATCTTTAATTTTCTCTCTTGTTCATTACTATAAATGATGTGTATGCTTCATGAATGTTTATGGTAATTGATTAAGAGTTTGAAAGGAGTGGAATTATAGTTAAATTATTTTGGCTCATTAATTCACCCCCCTCTCAGTGATTTTACCTCTAACAATATATCTAGACACCTATAGGTTAAGATCATATAATTTCCCTCCCATTAAAAGATTATTTCCCTTAACATTGAATCAACTTTGGATGTTATTGAAATGAAAATTCATCCTCCTATGTCACATATTCATGATTAACATTATTCTACTTGATCAAATACTCTCTAATATATATTGTTCATAACCTTTTATTATATTAATGAATGATATCCTTAGGTTACAAAATGAATTTGAGTTATTCATCCAAAAATGCTAACTTACTTTGGGTAGAAAATAAATTTCTAGCTACCTTATTTAGGAAAGATACATGAATACAAGATGTATGCAAGTGGACTAGGATAGTTCCAACTTGTATTCCATACAAATAATTTTCTATAAGATCTTATAAGGACCATAGTACTTAGGAGAAAGTTTGTTATCCTTTTTTTTCTATACAGACATTTGATTATATGGCTACTAGTGTAAAAATAACAAATTATCTATGGAAAATTCATTTCACTATTGTGTTGATCTGCTTACTACTTCATTTGGATTTGTGCCATTGTTAAATTATCTCTCAAAGAATATAATACCTCATGATGATGTTGAATGTGTTATTAAATTTCATGAACCTTGGGATGCACATTCAAGGATGAAGTTATCTATGGGGGATGATAATTATAAAGTCTCATAAATGGATACATTTTAGAATGGGTATGGAAGGAGATGCTATTATCCAATATGATAATCATAGCCAATGAACCTTAGTCCTTGTTTATTTGATGCAAAAAATAGAGATACCCCTATAAGCATTTGTTTGCCACCTTTATTTATTGACTAGATTGAGGATGATATGATGAAATATGATTCAAATGAGTATAAAAACATATGAATGAATTAGTATAATAATTACTAGTAAATATGGGATCATGATCACTTATAATGATCTTGGTAGCACCTTGAAACTTTTGAATTGTATTGATAAAAGTAATAGCTACTTTACTAGGTACAAATAATTATGATAAAAAAATGAGCATATTTTGTGAACCTATCCATAAGTACCATGATGACATTTTTAGTTTTAGACCCAAATAACCCTATAATTAAATCCATGGAAACCTCCTCCCACATCTGTGTAGGGATGGATAAAGGTTGTAAAATACATAGTGTATTAATTTTTCAACTTTGTTCTATTTAGAAACCATGAATTATGATACATATTTTTGTATATCGCCTTGAGTCCTTACCAAAATAAATCATGTATAATTCTATGATAGGTTTTATAAAATATTTATTACCCCTATTAGAGATGCATGAAGATCCTAAAGGATATTATGTTTGAGGATAAAATTATTACATAGGTATAATCTATATTTATACCTAATGCATTCAATTTCCACTCAAATAACTCATAAACACCAAAATCACATTGAATATTTTAAATAAGTTATTGTGTATCCCTATCACACTCCCATTCAAGTATTACCTCTTCTAACCAATATGCCTATCAAATGGTCATTATACATAATAATGCCTCAATTGATTCATCCCTATTGGATAGTGCATATTATACCACATTATTTATTCTTTTATTATAGAACATTTAAAAGTGATATCCAAATATTTTAGTCACCCATTTTTGTTTTTATTTTGATGAAAATTATTAGTCCAAAATATATTTGTGAATATTATGATTAGTATTAACCTTAAAATGTCTACCCATTACATAAGGTCTCCATAGTTTGATTTCACAAAAAATAGCCACCATATCTTTCTCATAGATTGGATTGAGATTATTTTTCACTTCTATTTTTTGAATCTAAAATGCAATTAATTTTCCTTCCTACATTAATACTTCCCCCATGCCATATCCTAAGCATCATATTTAATAACACAAGTCTTGAAAAAATAAAGGGTAGCTAAAAATGAAGCGGTGTACATAGCCTCTTTCAAATTATTAAATGAATTGGTAAATATTTAATTTAAATGAAATTAATCTTCCTTAAATAATTATATGAGTGGAGTTATGATGTTTTCATATTTTTTTACAAATGTTTAATAGTAACTTGTTAGCTTCAAAAATTCATGAAGGTTATTGAGGGTCTTTTGAACTTACCACTCTATTATAGACTTGATCTTATTAGGGTCTAATTTAACTCCTCTATGTGAAATAATATGACCTAATTACTCTACTTCTTGGTCTTCAAAAGCACATTTGGAAGGTTTAGCATGAATCTGATGTTTTTTCAAAACTAACAGTACATGTTTCAAATGATTCAAATGTTATTCCTATGTTTTGTTTTATATTAAGATGTTATAAAAAAACTAATAGAAACTTCCTAAAAAATGCCTAAAAATAATATTCATTAAATTTTAAAATGTAAATGGTCCATTTATGAGACCAAAAGGCATGGCCATGAACTCATAATGTCCTTCATGAGTTTTGAATTTTTTTATGGATATCCTCATCTATAATCCACATTTGATGATACCCAAAATAAATATGTAGTTTGGTAAAATAAATAACACCATGTAATTCATCAAAAAAATAATCAATTAATGTAACATGGAAATTATCTATGGTGGTGTACTTATTGAGTTCTTTATATTATGGGCACATACTCCAAGAGTCATATTTATTATGAACCATGACCATTGGGGACATATATTAACTTTGGATATGTTTGATAATATAATCCTATACAATATAATATACCATGTCTTCAATTTCACTCCTCTAGGCATATAGATACCCATATGGTTTAATGTTTTATGGTGTACTACTTGAAATAAATTTTATGGCATGATCATGTTCTCTTCTTGGTGGTAGCCCTTTTGACATGGTGCCAAAAATAGTTGGGTGGTCATTAAGAATAATATAATGAAACATGATTTATAGACAAATTTTATGGTTGAATTTATATGGAAAACAATCATGTAAATAATTCAAACCATTTTTAAAGAATGTTCATCATCTGATCCAAACTAACTCATTATGGATATTTTTATTTTAATCCACTTAGTTAAAATGTTCTAACTTAAAAATAAAATCACATGAATAGTTTTGATAAATCCATCTCTATTGTGCCCAAATTTATGAGCCATTTTACTCCTAAAACAATGTTATCCCCACTATGGGAATAACAAACATAATATAATCTTGTAGTCTCCCATAGAAAGCTTAATACTATTGATTTATTTATTTAATAATTCATTTTTCCACCATATATAATCACAACCTAAGATTATAGATCTAGGTAAATTAAATATTTCAAATGAGTAGCCAAATTATAATTGATGAAGTTGTGTGTACTCCATGAGCCAATAAACATGATCACCTTAATTTCTTGACGAAAAACAACACCTTGAGTTTTTAAGGAGTAATAATACTTTTTGACCAAATTTCAGCCCTTTAGGATAAACTTGGGCACCCCTATTTGCAAAAAATCATCTAAGTGTATATCTTTGGCCAGGTCTAGTACTTAACTTTTCTTTAGAAGAAGTGTTCTTTGTCAAAGACCCAACAAATGTATAATTCTATTCCTTTTAGAAATTTCATTTTTGGTCTTTGATAACCTTTACCTAATTATTTTGGGGTTTTTTTTAAGCCTTTGCTAAATTCTTTTAGATGTTTTGTCTGAAGATTTTCCTTAAGTGTATTTCTTTTGGACTTTTCATTTGGTAGAATTCTTTCAAAAAAAATATTCGAGGCAAGTTTTTTGAAGGGTATGTTACAAATTTTATGAAGTGTAGGTTCCATTTTTATAAATGGTATCTTTTGTTAGGAAAAGGTCCATTTTACTTTTCTAAAAGGTACTTTGCAAATTCTCTAAAAGGGCACTTCAACTTTTCTGAAGGGTATGTTCCATTTTTCCGAAGGGTATCTTTTGTTGAGAAAAGGTCCACTTCACTTTCTTGAAGGGTATTTTCTTTGAAAAGTGGACACTTAAAAATATTTAGAATGGGAACTTGAATTTTCAAAGGATCATTTCATTTTTTTAAAAGGTACTTCTCAAAAATTTTGATGGACAACTACAATTTTTTGGAAGGACACTTGCCTTTCTAGAAAGTACCTTACAAATTTTATGAAGGGACATTTTCAAAAAGCTAAAGGGCACTTTAATTTTTGTGGAGGGAACTTATTAAAAAACCCAAAATAATTCTCTCAAGAAAATTATCTATAGAAATTATCCAAACAAAATCCCAAAGGAATTCTTTCAACAAAATGGACCAAATAGAAATTTTGAAAGGACACTTGTAAGAAGCTAAAGGGTATGTTCATTTTAGAAATTGCCTTTTCCACTTTGTTGAAGGGTCATTTTAAAGAACTTAAAGGGCCAAATGGAAAGTCTGAAATAATTCTCATAGAAATATTGTTTGAGGAATTCTTTCTCAAAACTTGTTCGATAAAAGTGAAGCAAAAGGGCAAACAAAAATGATCATGGGAAAAATGTCCAAAGAAATGCCCAAGTAATAGCTTGTAAAATGTTAATATTAGACTGAAAAAAGTAGATGTTAGAATTTAAAATAAAGCCTTAGTGGGAACCTAAAGGTGAGGATAAAGGTAACAAGTGGAAATTATAACTGAGGCATTTTTTTAGTTGAAACTTATTTAATTATAGCTAATTCAATTATAACTGAGGCTTTGGTTAAGTTGTAACTCATTGTAATTGATCCATTTAGTGACATGGCATAGCTCACCCACTTATCTCCCATGCAAATGTAATCAATTCTTTCAAGATGACACATGTTTTAGTGACCCTTAGACTTCTTTTTATTGCTTTACTTATCAAGGCTATATATATGCATTCTCTTGGCTCATTTTAGATCCTCTATTGGTTATTGGGGAAACTCTAGCTAGATTTATACTCAAAGAACTCTTGAAGAGATATACAAGTGTGATTTCCACTCATATGTTATAATATTGATTAATTATTCAATCATTGTTGGTCTAATCTAGTGAAAGATTTATTTTCTAGCTTGTACTCTTGATGGTCTATGAATTTACAGAAAGGAGATTATTGCAGGTCTTTGCTAGTATTCTTTTCTAAGTGTAAAGATATATTAGAATTTATTCATGACTATATATTTCTTTGGATCATTTATTTACTTCTTAATAATCATATACCTTCTTGAATATATCATATGAAATATTGATGTAGAAATGGTTCTTGAGTTGTGAGTCTTGTGCAAGAGAAAACCTTATTTTATCTTTAAAGTAGTGGTTATAGTCAATTAAGAGGATATAAAATATTGGTACATCATCACTTGTTTTCTTAGTTTTTTTTTATTGAACCCTTTTCATACACAATGATAGATTAGAGAGAGATTTAAAGGTGCATCAAGGGGAGCTAGCCCTTAATCTAGAGATTCATCTCAATGAAATTGTCACCCATAGTAAGAGAGATGAATCCATTTTTCTGCTTGGATGAGGAGATCTAAGCATCTCCTCAAGGGTTAAAATCCAAGCATCAACAATTTTTATCACACATGGTGTGACCTCTAAGTCCTAAAATATTGTTCAAGAATTGGTGTTGATCTTAGCATTGTTAAATAAAAAGAAACATCTACCTTCAGTACCTAGTGACTCTATTAAAGAATTCAACTCTTTAGCTGATGATTATTCCTATTTTCCATGCCAAATGTGGCCATTGGGTCTACTACTAAAGGTTTGCCCTTCAAGTTTGTGGAATTACCTCCATATTCCACCAAAAAGTTTAGGTTTGTCAATACTCATCCTTACAAAAGTGATTTTGTGTTTAAAGCTTCCAATTTTGTGTTACATTCCATTCCTAATACCTACAGTGATCATTCCAAAATGGCTAGAAGACAAAATTTTGTGCCTTTCATCGAGGCATCTCCCTTGCATCTTGCCCAATATAATTAGATTCTAAGAGCTGCCCTCAAAAGTGTCTTATCTTTTAGTGGAGATGTTCTAATTACTACCATTGAGCAATTAGGAATATAAATAACTTTTGTAATATCAATAATATTACCTAAGAAAATGTATTTATTAGGTTTTTGGCCTTATCTTTCAAAGGAATAGTCTTCGACTGGTATGGGACTTTACCTATAAATTCTATTGGTTCATGGGATGAGTTGGGGACTCTATTAATTAATAGGTTTAGGGAAAAAAGTGATCACCTATCTTTAGTTAAGAAATTGATGACAATAAAGAGGGTACCAATGAATTCATGTAGGATTTTAATACTAGGCTCCAAAAAATTTTGGATAGAATCCCAATTCTTGTGAGGCCAATCATAAACTATGCATTTTTGTACTACTTGAAAGCATTAAATAGTGATATTTACATGATGATTCAATTCATGGGTGGAAAAAAATACCTTATACTTATGAAATAGCCATAAATTCTAATAATTATCTTGTCCAAGTGGGAAAGATAGCTCCTAGACCTCTAATGCACTATTCCCTAATTTGCATTTTATTATTCAAAGTCCATTGCCCACTTTATCTCCTTTCCCTAGTCAAGAAAAATCTACCATTGATCCTACCAATGAAATCCATGAAGTTAGAATTATATTAATAATATTACCTAAGAAAATGTAGCTATTAGGTTTCTAGCCTTGTCTTTCAAAGGAATAGTCTTGGACTGGTATGGGACTCTACCTATAAATTCTATTGGCTCATGAGATGAGTTGGGGACTCTATTAACTGATAAGTTCATGGAAAAGAGTGATCACCTATCTTTAGTTGAGAAATTGACCAAAATAAATATGGTACCATGTGAATTCATGTAGGATTTTAGGTTCCAAAAAACTTGGGACAGAATCCTAATTCTTGTGAGGCCAATCATAAACTATGCATTTTGTACTACCTAAAAGCGTTGAATAGTGATATTGCCTTGATGATTCAATTCATGGGTAAAAATAAATTACCTGATACTTATGAAATATCAATAAATTCTAAGAATGATTTTTTCCAAGTGGGAAAGATATCTCCTAGACCTCCAATACCACTATTCCCTAATTTGTATTTTATTAGTCAAAGTGCATTGCCCACTTTAGATCCTTTGCCTAGTCAAGAAAAATATGCCATTGATCCTACCAATGAAATCCATGAAGTTAACATCCTACTTAAAATTATTATAAATGACTTAGTTTCCATTAAAAGACAACTAGCTCAAGGTTATAGACCATATTAATCCTATAATCAGTTTGGACAAATAAACAACCCTCTTTTGTAGGGCAATAATTAGGGACAAGGCCAAATTACCTATGTCAAGCCTTGTCAAATCTATAATACTAGTTCTCTTTCATCCTCAAAATCCCTTGTCTTGACTTAGAACAATTTTTTCCAAGAACAACCCAACTATCCATCTTTTGAACATGGTCAAGAACAAGTTACTTATACAAACAAAATGCACAATCAAGGTATGGTAATACAAGGCCATCAATCTTTTCAAGAGTAAATTTTAAAGGATCCATGAAAGGTGGGGTATAAAATGGAAAACCTTATACTGATTATACCCTCATAAATCATTTGGAGGGTGTGTTTTGTGCCATTAATTTCTTGGGAAATACAAGTAATCACAATACTAGCGTTACCTCCAATACTAGGTCCAAAGGGAGGGTTGTCAATGAAGCTCAAGGAGCTAGTCAAGGGCCTATTGTGACTCTTAAATCATATGTTATGGTAAATGGGTCTAACATAGCTCCTAAATTTCAATAAAATTAGAGGATTCTAAATTTTAAGCGAGCTGCTACAACTCTACCTACACATGCTACATCACAAAGTGCCAATGTTTATAAAGAGAACCCCAATGTGAGTAATCTTTCCATAAATGTGGTGGAATAGATGAAGAAGCTTCATATTAATATATAATTATGGGATTATATAACATTATTAAGGTAAAAATATATACTTTAAAAAGAATTACATGGATTGGGTAAACTGGTTGGCCCATCTAGAAATGGCAATGTCATTCTAGTAAATGGAACTCAATCTATGGATGGTCAAGTGAATAAAGATGATAATACTCTTACTTTTTACCTATATATAATTATTAGTGATTTATCAGTTCATATTTTCATCATAGATAGTGGAATGAGCACCCCAATGTTCATAAAAAGAACCCCAATGTGAGTAATCTTTCCATAAATGTGGTAGACTAGATGAAGAAGATTCATATGAATATTTCATTATGGTATTATCTAACATTACCAAGGTAGAAATATATACTTCAAAAATAATTTCATGGATTGGGTAAATAGGCTGGCCCATCTAGAAATGACAATGTCGTTCTGGTAAATGGAACTCAATCTATGGATGGTCAAGTGAAGAAAGATGAGAAGACTCATCCTTTTTACCTATCTATAATTATTGGTGATTTTTTAGTTCATAATTTCATCATAGATAGTGGAGAGAACACATCATTTATACCTAAATATATATTAGATAAGCTAGGGCTCAAGTATGAGCTAATGAATAAAGGAGTTTGGCAATTGGATGGATCACTAGCCAAGACCTTGGGGGTAGTGAAAGGTTTGAATTTGACCCTTCATGTTTGTCCTAATTTTTAAATTCCCCATGATGTGGTAGTAGTATATTTACCTCTTTATTTTTCTCTTTACTTTTCAAGGGACTTTACATCCAAGAAAGGTGGATATTTAGTAGCCAATTAGTTCTACATGGTGTTTAAGACAAAATATGGCACTAAAGTGAAAATTGAGTCAAAACCTATTCATAGAGATCACTTGGAACCATACTCACCTAAGGTATAAAATTCTAACTATTCTATCATTGATGAAGAGGAGATTCATATTGACCAATCTCTATAATCTTCCCTTGAAGGAGTTTCTGATTCATTCTTAGATGAGTGGGGAGATGATAACTATGAGCATGATCCTTACAAGTTTATTGAAGAATCTAGTCTTAGAGTCTATTATATACATGATAAGGACTCTTTCATGCCTAATTTTATGAATCCAAGTGAGGATGTGAATGGCTAATGGTATCTCTTCTTTAATGGGTCTAAAAGCAATATGGGGGTAGGTGGTGGAGCTATGCTAGTTTCACCTTCAAAAGAAAGGTATTTTTTAGCCTTCAGGTTTCAATTCTTGTGCACTTTTAATGTGGTAGAGTATGAGGCCCTCATCCATGACCTTGAATGGGTGAGGAAAAGAGGTGTCAAGGAATTTCAAGTGTTTGGCGATAGTGAGTTTGTTGTGAATCAAGTTAGAGGGTAGAATTTGAGCAAGAAATCCTTGTTCAAATCCCATAGGAATAGAGTTTGGGACCTTATAGAAGATCTATTCCAAGGGAAGACAATAAACGTGCTGATAGTTTGGCATCTATTGGCACTCAATTTGATGTTCCAAAGGGCATAAAGGAAGACAAAAACCAACCTCATCTAAAGGTGATTGTGAGACCATCCATACTAGATAATGTCACTAATTGGCAGGTCTTTGATAGTGACCAGTAAGTAGAAATTTTTCTATAAGAAGAGGTTGATTTTTCTTCCAAGAATCAATCTAACTGTAGTAATAATATAGAGGGCAGATTGTCCAATTGAAGTCAAACAAGCTTCCTAAAGTCTTAGTGATTCTTGAGAGCATTTTCGATGAGGATGACTAGATTAAGAAGGAAAAGGTAGGTATGTCCACTCAGAAATATAACTATGAAAGGGTATAAATATTTAAATATAAGCTACTTGTACTTGGGAATGTATGCACTAGTTAAGAGAGGCATGATTTCATTAAACTATATAAGGAGTTTAGTGATATTTTCACATGGGAATATAGTGATTTAAAGGGTTTTAAAACAAAGTTGGATAAAAACACCATAGAGATAGATTAAAATGCCAAACCCATTAATAAAATACAAAGGCCAATCAATCCGAAGATTGAGCCTCTCATGAGGAAATAACTCACCAAACTAATTGAGTCCAAAATCATCTTTCCCATCAATCATTCTTCTTGGCTAGCCAACTTAGAGAAAGAAGAATGGGGAGATCATGTTATGTGTGGATTATAGGGACTTGAATAGAGTGTCTTTGGGAGATCGTTATCCCCTCCCTTCCATGGAGAAAATTCTACAACTAGTGGTAGGTAGTGCGAGGTTTTCCCTCCTAGATGGTTATTTTGGGTACAATCAGAATTTGGTGAAAGAGAGTGACCAAAACAAAACAACATTCACCAAAAAATGGGGCACATATTTCTATATGAATATGACATTTTGATTTTAAAATGATGGATCTACTTCTGAACATGTAATGGATATGGATTTTCAAGGATTAATCAATGACATTGTATTGGTATATCTTGACGATGTGACAATTTTCTCTAAGGAAGCAAAAGATCATCTGAATCACCTAAGACATCTTTTTTGATAGGTGTAGAGATTTTATAATCTCTTTAAACCCAAATAATTGTGTGTTTTTTATTCATGAAGGCAAAATATTAGGCCACATTTTTTCTAATAAAGGTCTATTTATCGATTCAAAAAGGGTAAGTAATATCTTGGCATTGTCCTTACCTAAACATAAGAAGAGTCTAAAAAGTTTATTTGATAAGATAAATGTATTTAGGAGGTTTATTCCTAATTTTTATAACTTTTTCAATCCCTTGACCTCCATGCTAAGGAAGGATGAGATATTCACTTGAACAAAAAGGAAGAAAGAAATTTTTGAGGAAATCAAGCAAGCTATTTCCCAAGCTCCTACTTTTGCAAGTCCAAACTTCTCCAAAGACATGAATTTTTACACTTTTGGGAATGATGAGGTAATCTCTGAAATGCTTAGTCAAGCTAATGATGAAAATTTTGAACAACCTATTGCCTTTTTTAGTCAATGTTTGGAAGGCTATGAGATAAGGTACACATATGTTGAGAAATAAGTGATTTAAATTATAAGCATTTTACAGAAATTTAGGCATATGTTACATAATAAAAAGATTAACATTTTTGTGCCTCATCCTAGTTTGAAATACTTTATATTGATCAGATATTTGAATGAGAAAAGGGCAGGTTGGATCACCAAAGTGATGGAGTATGATATGGAGATCAAAACAACCAAGCTAGTGAAGGGAAAAGGACTGTGTGAGCATCTTTATTTAGACTTAAAAGAGAAAATGGATTTTTTTTAGCACTCCATGATGACCCTATAGTATTTGTATCTTCAACTATGAAAGTTGGACATAGGACATGATCCATTTCCTTCAAACTGGTGAGTGTCCGCTAGGTCTTGATAGGGCCAAAATAAGGTACTTTAGGCTACAATCGATTCCTTATCTACTTGTTGATTGAGCAATGTTTATAAAATAATTTTTAGGTGTGATTTTGAGGTGTATTGATTCATATCAATTTGATAAAGTGTTGCATGAGTTTCATGATAGACTAATTAGTGGTCACTTTGCTCCTATAACCATAACTGCTAAAATTATGAGGGTTAATTATTTTTGGTGTAGTTTGTTTAAGGACACTCATGCTTGGGTAAGGAAATGCCAAAAGTGTGCTCTTGATGGAAAAGAAAAGCTAGCTACCTTGCCTCTTCACCAAATCTAGGTTGAACAACCCTTTATGCAATGGGGTTTTGATTTCATAGGTCTAATCAATCCTCCTTCTAGTGATGGCCATAAATGGGTGTTGACTACCACTGATTACTTTACAAGATGGGTGGAGGATGTAGCTCTTAAAGAGGCAAATGAAAACTTATTCTTAGACTTCTATGAAGATATAGTAACTAGGTTTGGAGCTCCTTCAACAATCATTTTAGATAATTCTATATCCTTCTTAGGAACAAGGACAAGTGAATGGGTTTTGAAGCATGTCATCTATCTTAGCACTTGGTCCAACTACTATCCCCAAGGGAATGGACTAGATAAGCCTGAAAATAAGAACTTAATCAAAATCATAAAGATGACTATGGAGGAGAATCAAAGGACTTAGCATACTAAGCTAAAGATAACCCTTTGGGCTAATAGAATCACCCTAAAGAAAGCAATTAGGATCTCACCATACACATTTGCTTATGGAAGGGAAGCCAAAACTTCCTATCTCACTTGAGTTACCAGATTTAGAACTCATACATCAACTATAATTGATGGATAATGAGATCATGGGAGTCAAATTATGTGAGTTGATGGAGCTTGAGGAGACAAGAGATCAAGCTATGCACACCATGACTACTCACCAAAAACAAACAAAAAAGTATTTTGATAAGAAATCCATGTCAATTAGTTTTAAAGGAGACATTGTCCTAAAATGGGATGAATATAGGGAGAAACATAGAAGGCACACAATTTTTTATGTTTTGTGGAGTGGCCCATATGTGATCACATAGTACAAATAACATAATGCTTTCCAAATTTTAAAGTTGGATGGAGAGGAGCTACATATCTTAGTCAATGGGATATACCTAAAGCATTGTTACTAAAGCTCATTTTATTTTATACATAGTTTCCTATTTTTCCTATGTTCTTTTAGTGATTATGCACATATGTGAGTTTGTCCTTGTCTTGTTTTGTTTTTTATTGGTCTTTCTATTGTTGTGTAGTTTGTTTCCTTGTGTTTTATTTTGGCATAATCCTTGTTAGTCATCTTCAAGAATCCATTGACTCTATTGGCCTTGATTTGGATAAGGCTACTAGCCTAGTTAGTATAGTAGGCATACTACCCCTACAAATCACCATTTTATTGACCAAATTTTGGCCCTTTATGCCAAAATTGGGCACCCCTATTTGTAAAAAATTGTCTAAGTCTATATCTTTGGCTAGGTCCAGTACTTAACTTTTCTTTAGAAGAAGTGTTATTTATCAAAGCCCCAATAAATGTACAAGTCTATTCCTTTATAAATGTTCATTTTTGGTCTTTGCTAAGCCTTTGCCTAATTCTTTTGGGTTTTTGTTCTAAGCCTTTGCCAAATTCTTTTAGACTTTTTTTTTGAAGCTTTTCCTTAAGTGCATTTCTTTTAGATTTTTCATTGGATAGAATTATTTCAAAAAAATTGTCTAAGGAAACTTTTCTAAAGGTTATGTTACAAATTTTCTTAAGGCTATGTTCCATTTTTATGAAGGGTATCTATTGTCAGGAAAAGGTCCACTTCATTTTTTTGAAAGGTATTTTGTAAATTCTTTGAAAGGGCACTTCAATTTTTATGAAGGGTATGTTCCATTTTTTTTAAGGGTATCTTTTGTTGAGAAAAGGTCCACTTCACTTTACAAAATGGTATTTTATTTGGAAAGTGGACACTTAAAATCTCACAAATGGGAACTTTTATTTAAAAGTATCATTTCATTTTTTTGAAAGGTACTTCTCAAAAAGTCTTAAAGACAATTGCAATGATTTTGAAGGACACTTGCCTTTCCAAACGGTACCTTACAACTTTTTTGAAGGGGAATTTTCAATAAGTCAAAGGGCACTTTCATTTTTGTGGAGGGAACTTAGCATAAAATCTAAAAGAACCCTCTTGGGAAAATTGTCTGCAAAAATTGTCCAAATAAAATCCCAAAGGAATTTTTTTGATGAAATGGACCAAAACAAAATTTTGAAGGGAAACTTACTAGAATCTAAAGGGTATGTTCATTTTATAAAGGGCCTTTTTCACTTTTTCAAAGGGTCATTTTAAAAAACCAAAAGGGCCAAATGAAAAGTTTGAAAAAATTATTTCAAAAATATTATTCAAGGAATTCTTTCAAAAAACTTGTTCGATACAAACGAATCGAAATGGCAAAAAAAAAATGATGGGAGAAATTTCTGAAGAAATTATTAAGTAGTAAAAACCTACAAAACATCAATTTTAAACTACCAAAACTATCCATTAGAGTTTAAAAGAAAGGATTAGTGGAAACCTAAAGGTGAGGATAAAGGTAACAAGTGGAAATTATGATTTAGGCATTTTGTTTTAGTTTTAACTTATTCAACTATAGTTGACTCAATTGTAATTGAGGCTTTGGTTCGGTTGTAATAGATGTAACTAATGCTTTTGGTCTAGTTTTAACTCATTGTAACTGATCCATTCAATGACATGGCATAGCTCACCTACTTCTCTCCCATGCAAATATAACTGATCCTTTCAAGATGACACATGCCTTAGTGACCCTTGGACTTCCTTTGATTTCTCTACCTCTCAATGATGTATATATATATATGCATTTTCTTGGTTCATTTCAGATCCTCCACTAATTATTGGGGAAACTCTAGCTAGATTTATACTCAAAGAACTCTTAAAGATATATACAAGTGTGATTGTCTCTCATATGCTATAATATTGAGTAATGATTAAATCATTTTTTTTCTAGTCTAGTGAAAGATTATCCTTTCTAGCTTGTACTCTTGATGGTCTACCAATTTACAAAAAGGAGATTATTGTAGGTCTTTTCTAGTATTATTTTCTAAGTGTGGAGATGTCTTAGAAGTGATTCATGAATATATCTTTCTTTAGATCATTCATTTCATTTTTAATAATTATATACCTTCTCAAATATAGCATATGAAATATTTATGTAGCAATGGTTCTTGAGTTATGAGTCATGTGCAATAAAACACCATGTTTTATCTTTAAAGTGGTGGTTGTAGTTGATTAAGAGGATATCAAATATTGGTGCATCATCACTTGTTTTCTTAGTTGTTTTTCCTAAACAATTTTCATTCATAATTTATGTATTAGATAAATATTTAAAGTTGTATCAAGGGGAGCTATCCCCTAATATAAATATTCATCTCAACAAAATTGTCACCCACAACAAGAGAGATGATTCCATTTTACCACTTGGATGAGGAGAGTTGAGCATCTCCTCAAGGGTGAAATTCCAAGCATCAACAATAAATTAAAGTCAATGGCATGAGAAATTATGGTGAGAATATTTAGACACATTCTTTGGATCTTCTATACCCTCACTTAAGGCCTTATCATATTTTTCATCTTCATTGGTGCCTTCAATGTAGAAAAAAAAAATCATAAAATTAACGTCATTTGATCCACTTTCTATCCCACTTGAAATATAACCCTTTTTCATGTTTCTCTTCAATTTAATATTGGTTCAATCTTTTAGGTTAAGGAAATGAATGTGTTCTATAATTACACTCGTAGACATTAGTGGAATCCCTTCATTTGACCATATAGTTTTACTCTACATTGCACACTAATGGTATGGATTTAGATACTAAAGTTGGATTAAACATGTGAAACTTAATTTGGATGCCATCCTTAAGCCCACCCAAGAATGGGTCAGTCATGTTTTCTTCATTAATGTCATCCTGATGTTAGGATAGATTATGGAATTACTAAATATAATTTATAAAGGTCCATATTTGTCATAATTTTTTTAAATAACTAAAGTATTATTCTAAGATGTTTTTATGATAGTGAATCTGTAGCTCCTCAATAAAAATTGACCAGGTAATGAAAGGCCCTTATTTTTATTTTGAGTGCACAACTACCTATACCAAATTAACTACTTAGGTTACCCATATAGAGATGACATGAACACATTTTTTACACATGGGGTATAATTTAGATAAAATAAAATTTATATTTTATTGATTCAAGTAAGTGTATCCTTACCATAAATACATCACACTTCAAATTTTGGCATCATGTGCTTTGAATCAATATTGAAGTTATAATTGTTTTGATTCGGAGAACTAAAATGAGTGGTGGAGGATTATTTTTCAAAATATCAACCACAAGGGTGGTCAAATACCCATTTATAGTTTCCAACTTATTATTCACAATATTTATGGCCCCATTTTCCCCAATGATGTGCCATTTTATTACATCAAGATCATCTTTCTTTAATGTTATTTGAAAATTTGACTAAATTTGGTTAACCACCTTAGAAACCAAAGGTTTTGAAGTTATAATCTCTATTGCATCCTTTTGAGGATTTTTTGGAGTGTCTTTCCCTTTTCTCATGACCACAAGTGTTAGGATGATCCATGGAAAAACATTAAGATGGAGGGTTTTATGCCCAAAAAAATGTACCAACATATTATACCATTATGATCATCTCACTGAGATTACTTCAATGATTTTTTATTTTTAAAAGGGTGTGAAAAATAACCTCCATATTTTTTTTTGAATCCTTCAGATCTTAGGATAACCAAAATACCAGATCCAAAAATGATGCTATATAAAATTACCAAAATTGATGCTCTAATACCACTTATAATGAAGTTACATAAATTATTCACAACATTGTACTAATATATCATAGAAATAAGATCAATCCATAAAAATAATTGATGAAAGTGAAAAATACTTGATAAATATGATCGATCCACTTCTAGGGGAAAACCTCCACAATAATGTAATAAGAGTATAATTATCAATACGATGATAAAAAAAATAACCACTATCTGTTATATATACTCTACTTAGCCATGGTTATTCCATAGATTGACCTTATTAAGAAAATAAATAAATACAATAGAATAATATGAAAGTTATGTAAGACATAATTTTTCTAACCTATCCCTTGACACTCTATAGGCTAAGGGCATAGCATATTTAATCAAAGAATGGTAAATCAAGCCCATCTCTTTGAACAAGATTAAGTATGCATGAAATTCTCCAACTACTTTAGATACTATTTTTTAAATCAAACCAAGCTATAAGTTAAAATATAATGAAATAATGAATGAAATAAAAGTAATAGTCAATGCAATATCACAAGAAAATAATAATCTTTGATTAAAAACTCCATAAGTGAGGGAATTTTCACAATTACCATCACATCCTCATGTATTATTACCAAAGTTAATTAATTGTAATCTCATATCTATTTATCCACCATTAGAGGTTGATATTAATAAACCTCAAGATGAGGGATTAAATAATAACACATATTGTAATTATCATAGATGTATTATAAATTTTACAAATAAGTGTTACCAGATAAGACATAAGATACAACATCTTATTCATGAAAATATATTGAGTTGAGCACACTCACAAAGGATGATATATCACAATAAAGTGGCAATGTAAATTTTAACATATTTATTAAGCCATTTCCAAACCATGGCATAACAAAAAATAAGGATAATTTATAGGTACACCATAGATATAATGTGAATCTTCATTGTTAGACATATGGACATCTAATAGATGGTATTATTAGTAAATTTATAGGCACATCAACACCATGTCATGTGATTATATTTGATGATAGTGAGATTGTTGATGATGATTTAGATAACATGCACTCTTTATTTGAGCTTATATCAACACACATCCCATACACATTTTTATGATTAACAATGGGTCAAGTGAAAATGCATATATAATAACACTTATTTGCACTCTTAGATACATATAATAAGGGTTACAAGATACATCAAAAGTATTAAAAGCATGTTATGGAAACACACATAATACTCTTGGCATATAGTGATACCTATCTAGGTTGGTTAATAAATAATGGCTAATCCATTTTTATTATTACCAAGAACATGGTTATTTGATATGTTAGTAGGAAACCATTGGATACAAAATCTCTACACAATGCCATACATATTACATCTATGTCTCAAATATATACATTTTAATCAGCTAGATAAAGTGTTAGGAATTTGATATGAGTACCCCTTAAAATCTTTGGTATCTCCTCCTCCCCCTATTTTAATTGGTTATCACACCCATTCAAGAGCACAGCGTAGAGAGGTTTCTTGAACACCTATGAAATATATTTATTTATAGTCAATTTAGAGGAGAAAATTACACCATCATAGACATAAAGCTTCACATCAAAAAATTATTTAGAATTGAAAGAGATTTTCATATTTTAAAATTCAACATTAATAAGTGTCATAAAAAATTCAACATGTTCCACAATGAGCACAAATTTTGAGAGATTTTATTACTCTAAAACTACCTATAGCAAATCCTAAACCCTCTATAGTTATAAATTTTACATGGAATTATATGTATAGTGATCAATATAATTATATTACAATACTTGAATCCTTTTCATATTTTGATTCATCTACATGTAATACTCATCATTTACAAAAAGTCACCCTTTAATTGTATGATATAAACACTCACTGTGGTCCTCCCATTGATGGGATTATTGACTAGTTTATTTTTACATGATAAATATTTAAAAATATAAAAAGATTAAAATATGTAAAAAAATTAGAAAACATTCAAAATATTCTTAAAAATAAAAATCCATGACTTGAGCATGACATGAGTTGCTAGTTTACTTATTTAAATATGTTATTTATCATATATTTTATTAGATATCATATTATTTTTATACACACATTCATTTCAAAATGTATATGAGTGTGATATAAGACTTACATATTATACATAGATTATTATATGTTGTAATCCTTTCTAGTTAATGGTCATTCTTATGCTAGGACCATCTTACTCTATAGGTTACATTATCACATATTATGTCTATCAATGACCTATCTACCATGTTGAGATACACATCTTTACAAGTGTCTTGCTAATTACTAATATCTTACATTATGTTACATGGATATGCTACTTTGGTATTATATTCCATTGATATGTATGTATGTCATAGACTAGTTTTCACTTGTTCTATGATCCTCTGATACTATTACTTTCTTTCATGATAGGCTAGAAATTTACTATTTTTTGTGTGTGGTCACTTGTCCTTATGTGTGTGATATATTTATATCCATTATTTGTGACATTATTAGTGTCCTTTATGTGTGGACCTTGAAATTATGTGTGACATTGCATTACATTGTGTGTTGTGCTTGTTGAACTTGATTAGTGGTTCCATGATCCATATCATGCACTTTAACTATGTATTATTACTCAAGTATAGTTACTTGATTGCATGCCTCATTACTATATCTACCTATTCATGTTACTTTTATGTTTCATATTCAATATGGTACATACATGATTCACTATTCAATTACATTACTATGATAACCTACTCTCTACATGTTGACATGATTATATATTTATCACATGACAAAATTAGCTCTTCTTTTCAGATAAGTGACTTTCAGGATATATCCCTCATCTCAAAAGGAGGGAATTACATTGGGCTTGTATTAGATATTTAAGAAGCCATGAGTAGAGAAATCAAATCTTTTGATAGAATTCATGTTTCAAAGATTCAAATAAATTTATAAATTATATATATTATGGATATTATCACATCAATATAGATTATGGGGACATATGATAATAATATGCACTCACTTTAAAAATACTTGAATATATAATCATACACACTTGGATGCATATGCATTGACCTATGAAAAAATTTTATAGGAACTTAAATTATATGTTTTGAATATAATTATAGGTTACAATTAAATACATGGTATTATATATAATTTATCATATATTTAGGGGGTATGATGTTGGTTCAGGAACACATATAAATTTTTTAAAGTCAAAAGTAATGATATTGGTTTATGTTCATATAAACTATAATACATTTGTATGGATTCAATTTAAAATTATTATTATTTAAATTCAAATCTATTAGCATTGAGGTCATGATGAGGGCATGAATATTATTTAATGTATTTCAATCATGGATATATAATCTAGATCTATCTACATAAATGTGATTGATATATTTGTTATCACTCTAGAGAGCACCTTGTTTGAAGATATACAAATCACACCTTCTCTCTAGTTGATAAAATTGGAACTTATCAGAGTGTGGGTGGATTTGTATTAATAATAACCTATAGAGAGGGGTGATTCCCTTAAGATTTATCTCTAAAAACTAAAATATTTTGATTTTTTGGGATGAAAAGGGAGAAACAAACTAAAATGGAAAATCCTATCTAAATAGGGTGATGTACCTAAATGATTGATATTCTATGAAATATTTATAAAACTAAGTAATAAACACATATTAATCTGAAATAAAAATTTACATTAAATCTTGAACATAAGTGTTTCAAAAGAAGGCCTGAAAGAAGCTTGCAAAGAAAATTATATTCCTATCTCTTCAAATGACCTGTAGAGGATGAGATTTTCATAGTAGGTGAGGAAAGGACCTAAAAAAATGGTATATATATCTCAATTATATGATATTAAAACATAAAAAAATACACTCTACTCTTATCCAAAAAAAACATATGCAAAAAATCTTCTTTATTTGATAAATGGTGTTAATTACAATTTTTGCTCTGTTTCAGGAATTTTTTGAAAAATGGCTTTGAAAAGATAATATATAAGTATAAAACATTAAATAAAGAAAAATTAACATGTAAAATAGAATTATTAGTCTTATTTTAATTAAAATAAGAATAAAATCCTTTTACAAATTTAAATAAAGGATTTAAAATCTTCTAATTCTTCAAAAATTGCATGTTCTTCATTTTTGGCATAGAATTGAGAAGTGGTGGGCCCAGTTGGCTTGTCATCCTTCCTTCCATGAAAATAATTCAATAAATTATAATATAAATCCATATTTAAAGTTATTTCAAGTTCTTTAAAGTCTTTATCTTTCCTGAAAAGCATGGGAGATGCATGAAACTAGTCAAACTAGTCAATCGAAGAGATTTGACCCTTAAAGACTAGTTAATTCAACTTGAACTCAATTGAATGAATTAAAACTTGTGGATTGAATTGATAATTATATATACAATAAAAATATACATTCCATGTTTCAACTCCAAAATTAATTCATTTTATATATTTTTAATGCCATTCTTTACCTTCTTGATTGACCAATTAAGCCCATTAGGCCAATTAGGTCTAATAGTGTATCTTTTGACATTTGGACTCCATTAAACCTACAAAAAGATGACATGAAACCTAAAAAAATAATTAAATATTCCTATAAAAACTTTTATCATCATAATATATTTTATTTTGATGAGAAAGCACTCACCATTCAGTCAACAGGGTTGACTAGGCCTATTTTGCTCCATTTTCCTACAGATTGGCCATTTTTATTGAGCTAGTTTGGACACTTCTGGGATGATTTCTCACCAAAATAATTTTTTACAATGAATAAAAAGTCTTATTATTTTATCTCCATTTATTATATTTCATTTAAGTGTCTTGTATTTCATTTTACATACTTTGTCCACAAAAAACATGATTTATGCCCTCATCCTTACATCTCCATACATAAAATTGACATTTATAGAATCCTCTCTAAGTTTTCTTGAGAATTTAAAAGGTTTAAAGTTTATTAAATATGATTTTATGTCAATAAAATCAACTTATTTCAAAACTTATTTTTTTGAGGGTTTAGGCAGGCTTTGAAGCTAAATTTTCAAAATGATGGTTCATGAAGTATAGACCTCTAAATCCCAAAAAAAATCCATTTATGTGTATAACACTAACCCCCCTAACTTTCCCCCCCTGGAAAAATAAACCATGAAATTATTGATTTCCCATTCAAAATATATAAAAAGCTACCATGTGGAGAAATCTGTCTGTGGGGTTTTGACTACATTATGAGCTACCTACACTCTTAATGATTGTTAATAAATCAAAACCACTAAAATGGTCTCATTTTATCATTAATTATAATTATATATTATTACTCAAAACATACTAAGAGTGTTCATCTAAACTCCACATGTGGTGAAAGATATGAGCATTTGAACATGAGGCTAGGAAGGGTGTCTATAACTAAAAAATGAAAATTTTACCAAAATAAAAATATCTCTTCAAAGTATTTCCAATGCCTAAAAAAATCATCATGTGGTTTTTTAAATGCTATCAAAACACTCTAAAAGCACATTTTACTTGAAAAGTCAAAAAACCCCTTTTTGCCTTTATGCTTGTTTGCTTACAAAAGCCTATATGAGCATGATTTAATTAAAATATAGAGTTTTTACACTCTTTAAAGGTTTTATTATGATGTAAAAACATCATCTTATTATTTTAAAACTTTTACCTAGATTTTGAAACCTTTGTGGCACTCTAGAACAATGCCTACTCTAGTGGCGATCTCTAACGGACATGCTAAGGACTGTTAAAAAATAGTGAGTATCTCCAATTTTCAAATGGAGATGAAATTTTTTCATAATTTTTTCCAACTCATAATGATTTTGTGTACAAAATTTGAGGTCTTGAAACCACTTATAGCTCCCAAAATGTTCAATTTTCTCTCAAAATTGATCCCTGTGCATGAATTGTCTACATCTTTGAACTTGAAAATGATCATTTTAAATAATAACGACCCATTTAAAATCCATTTTTCACATTTTTACCATATTTAGTGATTTTTAGGCCACAATTTCTTGGTTTGACCAACTTTAAAAGGCTATGACCAGTTTTAGGAGAGTTTTGTATGATAGGTGTAGTAATTTGGCCTTGATAGGTCAAATTACTAACAATATTATGGGTAATTACTTATATAAAACCCATTTTGTAGTTACACATTCTATTATAGGTGATGCATGTTTAAGTCTCATGACACTCAATGACCATGTCATCACTTCTACTGAAATTATTATGTTTCCACCTTATTTTAGAGTAGTGAATTGGGAACTTAACCAGAGCATGCATCTTTCAAACTCAAGGTATTTACAATTTATTAATAATTGGGACTTGATCAATCTTAATTTTCTAATGGTTCAACATGAGTAACCATATTCTAAGTGATTTGATAAGTGGGAATGATTCTCCATATTTTACAAGTTACAAGGCAATATGGTTTCACCTATCTACAAGTTTAATCCTTCCTTTCTCTCTTTTTAAAAGTTTCAAATTTAAAATATGGAAATTTATTACTTCATGTTTTATTTTAGGTTTTTCTAAAATTGAGTTCCCTACACAATTATAATTTCTAATCAAAATTCAAGGTGTGTTGTACACTCTCAAGTTTTGGTTTTTTCCTTTACTCTAAAAATTACATTACTAAAATAAAGAGGGACGAAAATGTAAACACATAAATATGGTCATAAATAATTGATAATGTTAATTCCTGACATATCTTAAGCCACTCTAATTACACTCAAATACATAATTCTTATTCATAATTCTTATAATAATTTATCTATATGATAGTTTGACCCAAGCTTTGTTTATTGTCACTACTACACAAGAATTAAAATATTAATGTTCAAATTAATTCATATAATTCTTAGTCTACTTCCAAACTTAGTATAATTTTACTTTATTTTCTAGGATAGGTTCACATTAGGAAGGAAAGTAAGTTTTCATAGACCTATCCACCTAGTTTGGCCTTCTTCCCATGCCATTTAATGATTAGTTTCCAAATTTATAAATATTCATTTGGGTCATCCCACACATTTTTCAAGTAGTTAAAGGAAAATTTCAAAAGGTTTCAATATAAATATAAATCAAAGGCCATTAATTATTTCTATCTCAACATAATTATTAATTACTTATACTCTACTACACATTGAAAAAAAATGTCCTATTCTTCCCAAATTTAGGATCATTCACTAAGACTATTCATAAGCTAGGTATGAATCATTTCCAATTAATCCAAGAGATAACATTTTTAGGTTTCAAAGTGAAATTATTAGATACATATGTATTGTTAAGGAACACAATTTCAAAATAACACTAGGTGGGAGAACTACATTGATCTCAATTTCATCTTCAAAGCATCTAAATACATAAACAATGGTAAATCATCAATGGGGGTGATTTAGGTTACTCATCCCATTATAATTCCCGTATATTTTTTAGTTTTTTATCTTTAAAAAGTACCCCTCGGGTTTTCAACACAAAGAGAAGGAAAAAATGATTTAGGCATGGTACTAAATTATATTGTAATATCTCATACCTCTTAGTAAACATAATCATGGGTGGCATAATAATTAGATTTTAATAATAATCAAAGCATATAAGTCTATAATCAATGGACACAATTGACCTACTTGTTTTTTAGAAACCATGATCTTGCTTAGAAATATTCATATACTTTGCCTCTAGATTTGAGTTGTCATAATATTTTTTATTTCTATTTATCATTGTCAGACATTAGCTATAGTCAACTAAAAATCATAAAAAACTAAGTATATTACTTTTGGTTGTACTTAATATTGTTAGCATTTACCACTTGTCAATTTCAATCATGAATTATACTATACATTTAGATTTGAGATTAAATTCCATATATTATAATATAAATAATCTTTCAAATTTTTGTACCTATTAACAATATTAATTTAAAATTAGGGTAAAAAAATAGGCACCTTTTGTAGTGGATTCATTCTAATTTTGCCTTGATCTTATTATATATTTTTTATTGATTAAGTGTATCCCATCATCTATATTTTTTATTCCATTAATGATGACACCTATATATGGGACTAACCATTATTCTCCAAACATCACTAGGTTTCTAGTGTTTGATATGTGGGAAATATCCACCCATGTAGCTATTTATAGGAGGGATATTTATAACATACTAAAAAACAATTTTGCATTTGAATCCTATAGTTACACATATATTATAGTAGTTAACACCATTTACTTCATGACTGGTCAATTATAATGGCTTGGCACCCATGTATTCATCAAAATAGAATGTTGTATATAAGGAATTTCATAATGGTTATTATTATTTAACATATAGTCAATGGGAATTGAGTTATTACCCATTATGATACACTTAAACATCACATTGCATTCTTTTGTAAAGTAAATTATTATTTTAAGATAAATAGTTGTGTTCCCTCTTAGAATAGGTCTCACGATCTCATTATTTTATGAACTTGAATATTATTAGTTACATTTGGTGTGTCGTTTAACTAGGGATACTTTTTTATGGGATGTGTCTTTTCATGGTTATCTCAACACCAAAACATGTTTATATTACTTTATAAATATATAATATGGTTGGGTAACCTATTTTAACACATGTGACATCATCATAATTAGTGTTACAAATTTATATTCACTTTTATTTTATTATGGAGATCTTATTATGCATGTGATCTGAATGGCCACTATCTACTTCAAACACATTTTTATGAGAGACATATTTTTTCTCATCATTTTTAACATTATATGTGGGGAAATATGTGGATATGTATGTGATACTTGTGTTTCTTGGTGATTATGTGGTTATAGTTATGTATTGTATCTATTCACTATTATTTCATGTGGTTATGTTGTTTGTACATGGAGTTTTCTTACTTAATTTATCTAAGTTTATCTTAATATGAAGGTGGCATGGGAGAGAAAGTACAAAGGGAAATAGGGTTGATAGGGTGTTGGTGTACATGCCACCTTTCTTAATTTAGGTTTTCTTATGCAATTGTGGATTTTTTCATCCTTTTCTTTTAAAAATTATATCTTAAAATGGGGATGGTAGTGTATATTAGGATAAAAAAATTCATAGTATACGATGAGTTTGTATTAGTAGTATTTATGTATTAGTATATATTTATGTGCAAATCATTATCCATTATATATATTATTAGGAAACCACTAAAGATATTATTATTTATAATAACACAAACATAAACACAAACACACACACACACACACACACACACACACACACACGCACACACACACACACACACACACACACACACACACACACACACACACACACACACACACACACACACACACACACACACACACACACACACACACACACACACATGTTATTATAAATAATAATATCTTTAGTGGTTTCCTAAAAATATGTTTGTCTATTTTGAGCTATTATCACTGATAGATAGCAATCACTTCTTTTCCTAAACCTGCTTACTCATCTATATAAGAATCTTGATGGATTAACGTAAATATATTAAATTCATTGACTCCATTATATTCTCATTGTATTATATTCCTAATATGAGGAGTTGCTTTGGCCCTCATATGAATTTGAGTTTAATATATTGGTAGTCATTCTAACCTGATCATATCAATTACTATATTACTTTAATATTTCATAGGTGTGCACATGAAATAATGGGTGATATCCTTAAGTTTTTCTATTCATAATTATTGAACCTATACTAGAACCACCCCTAGGTCCATCACCATATTTTAGTAATCAATATTATCCCATAATTTTATGTCAAAGAAAATTATAAGTCTAAAAGTAATATGTTTAACTAAGTTCATGAACATGGAATAGTTTATCTCATGGTAATAAAAAATTCCATACTTTACTATGATCTCAACCTAAGATATCCTTCTACCTTGAGAAACAATATAAAAAAATTCCTTGATCATTCTACTAAACTAAAATCTAGTTGAACACCCTCTAATTTTGGCTAGAGATTTGTCATTAATGGAAAGGTACCACCATGGGATTATAAAACCTTAAAAAATAATTCCAAATTAGGACAAAGTCAAATATATGACTATGAAATATTTGGAGGCTTCTTAGTCCCTCCACATGGAGATGAAAATCCTAGAGATATTAGATTTTACATTGAATCACCCAAACACCATGTCAAACAAGTGGATACATTTTATGTCTAAAAACCCTTTAGGACAACCATTAACAATGTTACACCTAACCAAAAATTTCTAAGGCTCACTCTGATTCAAATATTTAGCATTCTACTTTACAATAAAAGATATACCTTGCATCTTTAAGTCCTTAATCCAAAGACTTCTAAATTTCCTTTTCTTTATACACACATCCTAATTGATAGAATGACTATTTTTTCACCTTCTACCATTAATCCACCAAATGTCTCTAATGATTTTGTATAGAATATTGATTTGGTAATTGGGAAAAAATGAACAAGAGGCATAGTATATATTTTAATATGAAATAATCCCCTTGGAATCTCATAGTAAGAGATAAAAAGTGATCCTATCATTTAAAAATCATTTTATTAATATCTTCATATGCCCAATCCAAAATTATCTTAAAATACGGATTTAGTTAAAAGTTATTTCCAAAATACCTAATTGTTTTCTTTAGGCCAAGCCAACTCAAACTAGTTTCCATACATAATCAAGAGGAGAATCTTTATAGCCTAAGAGAAAATACTTTTATATAACAAGTTAAATTTGGATGCACTACAAAAAATATCCACTCTAATTTTTTAAATCTCATTTTTTTCCTTTCTTAAGAATTAGAAAGAGAGAAATATCATAAACAAATTGGACCTAAAGTAACTCATCATGAATAGTGAACATAATATATTTAACTTGGGGACTGAGGGTAAAATATCTAACCAGGAAGTGGATAGATTTAGTTGTAATAAAAAAAATGGAAAGGGGGAAACCTTATTTGATTGTCCTCTAAAACCCAAAAAATTCAAGAAATTCCTAATTAACTTATACTTGAGCAAATGCATATTTTAAAAAAAAAGAATGTTATTTGAATAAATGTGTCCCCGATGACAAAAACTCAAATCATAATTTCTACAAATCTACATTAAATTGAGTCATAATATTTCACAAAATTAATCAAAGTCATACAAACATTCTGCCTAGAGGACCCAAGCTAATACATCCCTTCTAAACTATGGCTCAAGTTTTAAATAATACATCTAACCTCCATAAACCTTACATGAGTGATTAAATCAATCATGGGTAGAATATTATTGAGCCTATTACCCACATATTTTCAAAAAAATTGTATGATACATTGAGCAAGGTAATGGGTCTCCAATTAGAGTTTTGAGACTTTTCTCCCTTGTTAGGGATTAGGTTCAACAAGGTGTCTCTTAATATGAGGGCCAAGGATGTCATCCCATAAAACTTCCCTATATTATTTTAGTAACTAGGACCCAATATATTCTTTACTATCTTGATGGAACTCAAGTAAAATCCTGTTAATCCCTAGGTAATTTTATAAGGGAAAATGCCAGTGACATTATAAATATTATATATGGAAATTTCAGCCTCTTCATTAGATGTAGAGGTTTATTTCACCTTGTTAGGGATAAATATTGAACAACCATCACTATTTGTTTTCACCTTATAAAATTAATATTTATAAGTAAAAATGCCTTATTAAAAGGGGATATAATATTTCTTTATTTTATATGGGTAATAGGAGTACGACCCAAAAAAATTAGTGCCTTGAAACTTTTATCTAGAGTGTTTACCTTTAAGAATATTAAAAATTTATCTAGAGACTTTATCTCCCTATTTAATAAAAGTGAGTCTAGACCTAATCCCAACCTATTAGTTACCATAATTATGTTATAGCCTATACTTATGCTTAACTTAAATAATGTGCTATCGAAGATCAAAATTACACAGGTCATTTTTCAAGGTAAGTTCTCACCTAATTAACCATTGCGTTAGCTAATTATTTCCTCATCTTGGTTTTGGATCTTCCATATGATATCATGAAATCATAATAATTTAAATATAATAGTGCCATGAATATATGGAATATAAAATATTATGATAAAGTAAGATCCATAAAGTCTTAATAACAACAAGAAAATTCTAATCTTTGAGATGATAAACATTGAGTTTATACAGACCATCAATTTCTCTTGAAACTTGATAGTAATCAAAGCTTGTTGAAGAGATGATTGAATGGGGTGATGGTAATAGAGGGTGAAGGTTATGACCTTGAAAACATTATTTGATTAATAGGAGTAAGGATGAAATATTTTTTTAATATAAAACTTATCCAACTCAGAGTATTGCTTCTTATAACCTACCTAATTAGTATACTAAATGAATCAAATTCAATTGATATGATGTTTACATTTCTACAAAATAATAATTACCCTTAAATACTCTTTCAACTTTATCCAAAAAGCTATTCTCTTATTCCATTACAAAACACTCCCCCAAAATGTATTCTGATTGTCTTTAACCAAACTAATATCCACAAAAATTATCCAAATAATATTTAAAATATTGGATGCCATTTTATTCCAAAGTTTAGTTTTATCTCTATAATAATTGGGGGAATATACCACACATAAAAATTGACTCCACTTTATTTTAAGGAAACCCAAGTCACTCTACTATATGGGGCACCTTAAGTTAATAATGGATTCTTTCACAGAGTTTTGAGGATAAGAGAACCACCTTTTCCCTTAGAGTGAAAAGACAAAACCCCAAATATTTAACCTCTTAAAGAAACATAACATCAATTTTGGGTATAATAATATACAAATTTACAAAAAAAACCCTCTTACCTTAGGTCCCAATGCCTCTTACCTTTTAGATGACAAAAATTCATTAACAATTGAAAGAGGGATTAATGCTCAATTTTTATGAGAAAATATTATTGAAAAAAAGGAAGCTTCTCTTATTTTCCAATTTAAAAATAAACATCAGGGGGATCTAAAATGTGTTCCATTATTGTAGGTTGTCCGCCTTCAATGTCACAAACCATAGGAGAACATGATCTAATAAAAAATTAATCCAACATTTATGGAGTTATGCAATCCTAGACTATTTAAATACATAGTTACAATTTAGTTATACTAGAAACAATTGATAAAAATATTATTGATCATGTGGATAAGTCTAAGCATAAAAATCATAATGTGACTATTGAATTTTAAGGACCAATAAATGTGATTCATATATTTATAGATCAAAGATGTAGGGCCAATATAAGAATGTTGAACATGAAAAGATTGAGATATGTGATAGCTTATCAAACATTCAAAAAATTTATCACCAACATTTTTTTGTTGTCATGATTTAGTGAAATTTAAATGGGTAAAGGTAATTCATATGAAACAACAAAGCTAGAATACTTGATTATAACCACTAATTCTGCAATGTTCCCATCTTATTTTAACCTAATTTTTGTTTAATACAAGTATGAAATGGATCATTTTGTTGTTTCTGGGATAAGGTAAAAAAATTAGTTTTGGTAAGGTCTCAAAACCTCAAAAAGACATGATTTATAACATTAAAACACTAATAGTTCAAAACAATAAACTAGCTTTCAACTATAAGGCAAACAAAAAGGTAAGTAGATTTCAACATATTTTCAGCTAGAAAACTAAAAAAGAAACATAAGGAACCAATAATATAGTTAGTGGGGGTTTAAGGGTTCTCTTATTTTAGTTTTTCTCTCATTCCATCTTATTATATCATCATGATCAGGTAACCTTGATCATAAGTAGACATTTTATCACTCTCTTTTCTAAAGTAAAACGGAAGCATAAAAATGAATAAAAATTTTCATGATATATATTTATATAATGATATCTTTTTTTTTAATATAATGATACATAAGGAACCAATGAAATAGTCCAATTATACACTTAGTAAAATATAATATGTTATGCTCTTCAAAGTATTAATTATGCCCTAAACATGCAATAAAGGATTTACTAGATAAATACAAATAATAATAAATATAATTATATAACTATCATAATATCTATAAATTGTGTAAACTCCATTTTAATTTCAAATACTTAATGATAAAATTTACTTCAAATAACTATAAGTTTAGGCTAGTACGGGGGTAATTGGTCTATTAGTTGTGTTAATGTCTTATAAGAGACCCATGTGGGTATGTATGGGAGTTAAATGATAATTTGGTAAGAAGGTGAGGTTGATTGCAAACAAAGTCATGGCCCATGTTCTTTGTAAGTGGGGTAAATGAAAATGTAAGTGTATGAGGGGATATGGAGTTCACATGAGTTTTTAGGATAAATTTAATACAAGTGTAATAGAGGTGGGTGTTAGCATTAGAGAAGGTTAACTTATTTATTAGGCAAACTTAGTCTTATTTTGGGAGATTTTTTCACTCTTGGATTTGGGGGAGAATATTGGTGATATAAATATTATATTAGAAAGTTACATTATAAGGGGTTTTTTCCAAAGATCAATGATTAAGTTGGTATATTTTTACACTCTTGGATTTGGGGGAAAATATTGGTGCTTAGAGGATTATCTTGGAAAGCTTTGTTAGAAGGGATCTTGGATAAAGAACAAAGATGAAGGTAGAGTTTCCCCTTTGTTTAAATATAATTAATTAGGAGAAGTGACATATTTTTATTATTAAAATTGTTTATAAAATATTATTTTTATAATTTTAATGAGATATTTTTTAGATGTTTAATGTGAAATGTTAATAATGTCATATATTGGGATCCTTTCTCATGCATGATGTAAAGGTTTGTGTGAAGTGGCACGAGAGTGAATAAATGTAAATATGTGTGTTAAGTAGTGAGAGAGTGAATTCATTTAATTTTTAATGATGTAATTAACTTGAAATTAATACACTATAAAATTCTATATATGTATTAAGGATGGGATTTATTAACATTTAATTAAACAATTCATTGATATTTTTTTAAACAATACATTGTTTGTAAAATTATGAGTATATGGGATTTCTTGATCATTTGAATGGATGAGGGAAGAAGAGAAGCTTGGAGATCTGTAATGGGGAGATAAAGAGTTTTCCTCCATTGATGGTGTTTTAAGATATCTCTTGGTTGATTACCTTGGTTACCTTTGCTTCCTTTGTTTTCTTGTTACTCTTTTCTTGGTGACCAAGGTGGTCAATTAATTAACCCATTTTTTTGTATGATTTAATTTTATTTATTATTATTGTGGATTTTGGCTTTGGGCCTTGCTTTTATCTTTGCTTGGTGTCTATTTATTTATTTTATCTATACCAGCATGTGCCTCCCTTGCTTGTATCATTGTCCTGTGGCCTTTGGAAATTTTGAAGGGATATATATTAATTTCAATTGTATATGGAAACCATCAGAATTAATGGCCTAAAACATGTAAAAAAGGGTGAAAATGGTGGATTTAGTGATCCAATTGATTCTTTGGGGATTGATAAGGTGTGAAATCATAAGGATGGTCTATCTTTATCATCTCAAGTGGACGAAGGAGATTCTAATCCATCGAAAAAACTATTTATCAAGGTTATATACTAAGAAGAAGTGGTGAAGCACTTATAAGGCACATAATTTGTTACTAGTTTCATGTGCAAAGGGTAGTATGGAGGATAGGAATGGGATGAAGCCCAAATTGGTAAGTGCCCTAGCCTTGATAATTCCCTAAATATTATTCTAAATGCTTCAATGTAAAATGATCTTCAGTAGGAAGAAATTAGGTATAAAATGTTGGGATTTTTTTTGTTTAATTTAAAAAGAATTCTCTTCCCTCTATAAAATTCTTTGATAACTTGATCAACTTTTTTTGGGGTAATGAAATGAATTTATACATTAGATTTTGTTAAATGATATGAAAATGAGTTTTTATGATTTTGTTTAAAAAATCTAATATATAGTAAAGGGATATTAGTAAACCCTTATGGAATGTTGGTCAATCTATATTTAAGGTAGTCCTTTAGAGCCCAGATATGGACTGCAATAACCTTATTTTTAAAACTACACCTAGATGGGTGGATGTTGAAAGCATTCCTATCTAATTGTGGAATTTATTACCATAATCTTTGAAACCCCTTGGGAAAGTCTTAAGAATTGAGGATACTAGGAAGTCACTAGCCCATATGAATACTAGGGTTATGATTTCTTTAAAAGCCTTGTATTTTTTTCCAAAATCCCTAAACTTCAAAATTAAAGGGATTTACCATACCTATGCTTTCAGAGGGTTGGGTATCTTGAATGCCTATTTTTTTGTAAAAAGGATGGGTACCTTAGGAAAAATAGCGCAATGTTGGTCAATAAGGAAAACCTTCACAAAAAATAAAAAGGTCAAGATGCTTATAAAAAAGAGTGTATGTTGGATGATTATAGGTCTTTAAAAACCCTGTGTGTAATAGTGAACTACTAAAAGATAGTGCCCCCCTAAGTAATCTTTAGGGTAAAATGATATAGATGTTTAAATAATCTTGTAAAAACTAATTATTAATATGTTCCTTAGTCATCTAGCTCCCCACCAACTTCTATTGACATGATGAATCCTATACTAGATGTGATTAGTTGTTTATTGGATAACTTGGATGCTGTTTTTATTAAATAGAGAGCATAGTTTGACTCTTGCTCTAAAAAATATGTGGTTTTGTTAGCTGAACCTCATGTTATCTATACTTTTAACCCTAAAAACTTACCCTCAGGAAATCTTAGTAAAATTGGGGGTGATTCCTCCACCATGGCAATTTCTCTAGATAAAGAAGGGCTAGATAAACCTAGATTTGAGATGGATATATCAGTGAGTGCACTCTTATCCCTTAAGGACCCAAATGTGGATGAAAATTGGATGTTAAAAGGGGGTGGTAAAATCCTTAAAATAGAGTCAATTTCCACCTTATTGGATCAATCTTTGGTTAAAGATAAGAAAAATTCTAAATATACCCCTCCCAATGGTTATATCCCTACTTTTAAAAAGTGTAAGGAAAACAAAGTTTTGGACTATTTCAAAAGATTGTAAACTAGTGTGGGTAACCATTATGGTTAATCTAATTGACTTCCATACTCCCTTGATTTATGTGGATCATAAGTTGGAATGTCAGGGGATTGGAATCCTCTGATGGAGAACCCATTGCGAGATAGTTTAAGCACTCGAGAGATAAATTGGATTTTTTATGTCTTCAGGAAGTTAAATATATGGGATCCATTTTATCATTAGTACTTAATTTTATTTGTATTAATGTACCTTAGATTTATACTAATCAAAAAAGTGGTAAAGGAGGGGATTCTATTTTGGTTAACCCTGACCTAATGGATTGCATTATTAACCATGGTATTTCCCCATATAATAGAGCTATTTGGGTCCTACTAGAAAGCTAAAAATAGTGTTTTGGAATATGTAATAAATATTATCCAAATGATTATAGATAAATATATGATCTATGGAATTGGCTTGATATTAACTTGAAAAATGTCCCATGAATCTTTGGAGGAAACTTTAACATGCTTTAGGAGAAAGAAGATAAATTTGGAGGTGATCATCAGGGATGGAAACATAATTAACTCTTATTTTGGTCTAAATTCAAAAAAATACATAAAATCATTGATCCACTTAAAAAGCTAAAAATTAAATTAAAGGAATCTAGTTTACCTAGTGTAATAATTAGAACAATAATATAAGATAGTACTCTAGACTTGATCGGTTCTTCTTGAAAGGGATTCATTTTTAGCGACCCCAAATAGGGATGGTAATGTGGTGAGTGTTCTTCCCTACACAATTTATGACCACCACCCCATAGAAATGAACTTTTCTTTGAACTATGAGGAAAACAATGTTGCATCATCTTTCAAAGGACTTTATAAGTTCAATGTCTCTCATATTTCTAGCCAAGTTTATGTTGATGGTATTTGATCTACTTGGAATATTGAGAAAATCACCTACAACTCTAGATCTAGAATTGATCAATGAAATTCTTGTATGGAAGTATCCAAAAACTTTTCTAGAACATATGGTTAGATAAAGGTTAAAATGCACAAGAAGACTACCAAGGTCACCCAATAAAAAATAATACAAGTTGAGTGCTCTCTTCAACATGATTTGGATAATGATAAACTCTTGGAAGAGCTTAACTCCCTTAATCATAAAGTGAGGAAATCTTAGAGCTACCTATTTAGGAGGAATATGTTCATTGAAGACTAACCTATCTTAAACTGGAGATAGAGGCTCTAAGTTTTTATTTTGATTCTTAAAATGTAAACACTAAAGAAAAAAATCAATGGCATTTAGGTTCAAGGTTATATTGTTCATGACCCCTATAGTATAAAAGAAGCATTCTATGAGTTCTATTCCATATTATTTCTTTTTTATGGCTCTAATGATCTCATTGAATAAAATAGGGTAGTATGTGATGCATGCTTTAAAAAAAAGTATCATGTTTGTAATATATTTCCCTTAATGAAGATATCACGCTAGATGAAATAAAAGTGACCATAGACTCTCTCAAGAATTATAAAGAACATGGAATTGATGAATTCCCTATTGAATTTCACAAAGCCAATAAGGATTCTGTGGCTAAAGATTATTCGGGGGTATTTAAAGAAGCTATTAATGTTAGTACTATAGGCCCTAACATTAAAAATGGGTAATTAAACTCATTCCTAAGAATGGTGACCTCTCTTTGGTAAAAAAAATAGAGACCAATTACCCTCCTTAATGTGTCTTACAAAATCCTAGTAGTCAATGAGACTCTACTCATTATTACCCTCCTTAATGTGTCCTATAAAATCTTGGAAGACAATGAGACTCTCCTCACTATTACCTTCTGTTATTTTTGAGACTCAAAATCTATTTGTTGAAGGAAGATACATCTTTGACAATTTTTTTATGAGATGGGAATGGATGTATTAGGCCTGATATTCTAAACAGGATGTTGACATGATTTTGATTGACTTTAAGAAATCATATGATATAATTTAATGTACCTTCATTGAAAGAGTTATAAGAGCCTTTGGTTTTTAGGATAAGTTTTGTAGAATGGTTAATATCCTCTTCAAAGACACTTAAGGTATCACTGAAGTGAATGGGGATTTAACTAAATCTCTTGAGATTCAATGCTCCATCAGATAAGGATGTCCTCTTGCCCCATCATTATTTATGTTGGATACTGAAGCCTTACACTATCTCCTTATGTTTTCTAATATTGGACCTCTTGTTAGAGTAATATCTCTACCTAATGAAGAAATCTTAAATAATGCCTTATTTTCTAATGACACTACTCTATTTATTAAATTGGAGAAAAATAACTTAAATAAAGTTTTTATAAGACTAAACATTTATTTCTTTGCTTCTTGTTCCAAGATGGCTACGCATAAATCATATATGCTAGAGTGGAAAGATTCCCCTCTTCATTGTATTTCAAAGTTTGATTGGACATGGAAAGGACTGGATGAAATAGTTAGATATCTGGGTATTCTTTTTGCACTTGCCCCTTCATTTAAGCTCACGTGGGAGTGGATTTTTTACAAAATCAATAAGAAAATTGTAAAATGGTAGGGACACTTACTTTCCTTACCTAGATGGATTCAAGTTTGACAAAAAATTCTCTCCTCATATTGTATTTATTATGCCTCTTATTGGCAATTCAATAAGACTCATATTAATATGCTTTATAGAATAATAAGAGACTTCCTATGGTCTAATGGCAAAGGATAAATGAAAAGACATTTTGTCTCTTGGCAATTTTGTTTAAAGCCAAAAACATTGGGCATCTTCATCTAAAGGATCTAAGGATATAAGGTATAACCCTTATTATGAAATGGATAATTAGAGAATTAAAAGGGGATAAACCCTTGAAAATATTGGTAAAGAATAATATTTTAAAGGCATTTCCTAAAGGAAAAACAATTTGTAAAAGGTTGAATATAGTGGATATCCTTTTTGGTCATTTTTATATTAAAGTGGCCAGTTCACCCATTTTTGCCTCCATTTGGTCATCTTGGGACTTTTTTAGACCTTTTATCATTGGAAAACATATATTCATCTACTTTGGGTCATGTTTTTAGGGTTAAAAATCTATCTAGTGGAACCTATCTATCAATAGAAGGCCTCTTGCTCTCACTAAGGGCTATTCTACCTTTGATTGTTTCATAAAAGGGTCCATGGTTTTCAAGGATATTTTTTCACATTCTAGTTGGGCCTCTTGGTAAAAAATTAGAGTCAAATTTCAAATTCTTGATACTCATCATAGAACTTACACTCTTCTACAAAAATAATTATAGGGGAATAATAATGTCTCCTTCATGGATGAGGAGGGAGACTTTTAGGATAGTTTTAAGTGGTTGAAGGCCCCCCTATTTGAGTTTTCCACTTAGAATTTATACAACAAGCCTTATTTTTTCAAAGTCTCCTACCTTTCTCTTAATCATATTTGGTCTGTATGTGATCCTCTACATTCTTGGTCCTTTAGATTTGATGTTATATGGGCCTCTTGTCTTGAACCTAAAAGAACATGCCTTCAATGGATTTTGATTTATAATATGCTTATTTTTAGATCTATTTTGAGTAAAATTGGATTAGACCAACTTCTTTATTCCTTTTGTAGTGAGGTTGAAACTATTAAACATATTTTCTTCTCATGTCCTTATGCTTCTAACCTATGAAAATATTATCTTAAGTAATGGAATTTTATTTTTGTCTATGACATTGGTTGGTTGAATATTGCTTTTGGATACATTTATTCTAAAGTCAAAGTTTACCTATTCTATCAATCATAAATTTTGGCTTATTTTTTCAATTAATATCTTATGGTTTATATGGAATAAAAGGAACTTATAGGTATTTAAACATAAGTCTAGGGTGATTACTAACTTCTTTATTGAATTCAGCCTTCATATTTTTCCTTATAGATATTTATTCAACTAACGGTGCCTCAAACATAGCTCAAATAGTTCTTAAGATATTGAATGCTCAAAATCACTTTAGATTACTTGATTGATTCAAGAAGATACCCTAAGTTGAGTCTACACTTGTATTGGGTAGTTTGTCATGAGTTAGATACAAACGTTAAAATAATTGAGCATTAATGTGACTACATAAAATAATCCTACTTTAATAAAGCATATATTATAGTTCAAAATTGGGTGAATTTTTAGATTTAGACAAAAATGGTTAAAATAGTTGGCTTATGGAAAATGATGATATGGTGTGGGATGTTCAAAATGATGGTATTGATAGTTGTCTCATTAGGAATATGAGTATTCTCTTGTCCCTCTTGACTTAGATCTTAACCTATTTTCTAATGATAAAAATGACCTAGAAACTTATTCTCCCCTAAACTTTACTCCCATGGTATAGGATGATGATGAGTAGAGGGCAATCTATAAATTGATTCAAGATAATGTTAATGTCTTCATGGAGAAATTGGATAGTTTTATTGATAGGGGAGGCTATGTAGAAGTTTATGAAGCTATTGAGTATGTTAGATCAAACAATATGAAATCTTTACTAAATACATTTGTTAGATACACTCCACCATGGGTTGTGAAATTGAATCAATTGGGACTTGAGTTGAAGAAAATATCTATTGACAGACCTGCTATCCTAGATTCAAATGAGTATTTTGAGATGTAATGCATTTATTATTGAAGGGCACCTAAAGATTAAGACTTATGTGCCACCTTTTGGGTGGTGGTTCTGTGTTGGTTCCCTATTATTTGTTTTTCTTGCTTATTGGGCCACCTACTTGGGAACGTTTTTATATTGTATTATTGATTAGTATTTTTTTAAATGCTAGAGGGATGCCCTCATAACTAGAAATGTTTTGAGACCTTTATAACTATTTCTACATCACTGATGCATATATTTTGTGATTGATATTTTAATATAAAAAAATGTAAGTATATGTTGTTTAAATTTATATTAATAATGTTCAACTTTAGGTCATATTTATAATGTCCATACTAAAACATATTAGACCCATAACTCTTATTTTTATTACTTTATAATTGTATATAAAATTGGAAAATATAAAAAGTAGATAAATTATATTTGTGAGAAGAATAAGAGTGGGGTTTAATTGAAAACCTTGTAGGAAAAAAATGTTCAATAAATTTCACTATTAGTTGATTATTTTTTTATATTCTTTTCTTATTACATATATGACTAACTTGATAAAATATTATAATAATTACTCTTATCTACCACTGGAAATGTTTTGTAATTTTGTGAAATATCCATCCACCATTTGGATTCACCAAACACATTTAATACATAATTTTTTGAATTTTGAATGTCTTTTGATCTATTTGAGATGAGTGGGAATGTATGGAGGTAGGTGAATACAAAAGATAATAAGACAAATAAAAATAATAAAAATGCAAGAACATAGTGACTAAAGTAGGAGAAAAACAAAAGAAGATACCCATCAAGAATAAGGAGAAGTAAAGATAATAGTCTACACAAAAAAGCATGTGAACATAAAATTATAAAGTGAAAAATACAAGTGGAATGTGTGTGACCATACTTTTAGTGAGAGAAACACATATTCATATAATATAAACATCAGATAAACCTATAAGGTCAAGACAACATAGTAGAAGGATAATACATTATTTTTTAAATGATTATAACAATAATAACTATATCAAGAAGTTTCTTGTATAATTTTGTAGTTATTTTTGAATTAACACACACACACACACACACACACACACACACACACACACACACACACACACACACACATGTATGTATGTATGTGTCTGTGTACATGTCGTGTATGTGTAGTATACCTATATGTGTTTGTGTTGAAATTTTATATAATACTATATAAAATATGGTAGACCCTACTTTAGTGTTTTTAAGCTTGATTTTTAGTGTTTTTTATACATTATTTTCTATATCTAAAAATATGTATCAGTTTCATCTTTAGGGTGTGTAATTTCTTCTTTTTTATTATCTATTTTGATGTCCAAATTTGACATTATTTGGAAATAAATGGTATTATATCCACAAGGTTTTTAAGAATTATTGAACATGGTACATATTATTAGTAATAAATATTAATATTAGTGTAATAAGATGAAGACTATTTTTTGTTCTCTAGAGCTATGAGAACCTTTAAATTTTGGTTATAATGAGGTTGTAGACTATGCAAAATTCAATTCCCTCAACAAATCACAAATAAAAACCATTTAAATAATATATAAATAAGGATGTCAAATATATAAGATATATTCAAATGGAATTGGTTGATTTAATCTTTTCAATATTAACATAAACTACCCATTCTAGATAAGCTTAGGAAATTTCAAAAAATCCTTATCAAGGTAGTGACAAGGTGAAGTTAGTCAAGTTTTAGATGTTAAAAAGGATTTTGAGACCCTACTAATGAATTAATCAAATATATCAATTAAGTATTCATAAGGATAATTGTCATATAAAATCAAATTAAAATAAATTGTGATGATCTTGAATACCATAGAATCATAGATAAGGTTTCTAGGATCCTTATAATAATATCTGATCCAATAGTGGTTGTAATTTATAAATGATAAAAATTATGGTTTTTTATTTAATTGGTTCTTTGAAAACCCATTAACAATGTTTGAATATGTCAAATACCTCTTCCCATGAACATGCTTTCAATACAAATGTGAATGCAAAAGATGGAGAGAGGAGAAAACAATAGAGAAAGAGGAAGAACTTTTAAAAACCAATAAGTTGGAAGAAATAAACATCAATAATCACATAAAAGAGTTTTGATCACCAAAATTTATATTTAAATGTTTTTTCAAGCCTTTACAATCTGGGGTAATGAGGAGACAATCCTAGGTTGTGGGTGGCCTAATAGGTGGGTTAAATCTCAAGATTATAGGTCTATCTCCATTTGATGTATCAATTAGGTTAAAAAAACTACACTAACATCTTGTAAGGGGAAATGGAGAGGGATAACATGAAATAAACCTAACTAGGGAGGTGATACACCATATCTTAAGATGACTAACACCTATTTCATATGGACTATGACCTATAAGATTGGAAGACATGCACTAATCTCAAATTTCACCTATCACATTAGTGATTTATGGAGAAGTAAGGTATTTTGGGGTTATGAGGGGAGATTATTTCCCCTTAAAATCTAAAAGTGGCCCTTGATGACATTCTCTATAACCTAAAATAGTGATCTAAAATACATGAAGGCAAGAAGAACAAGACAGTAAACCAAGGTGAACTAAGTATACACTTGATTCATCAACCATTAAACTATTTACACTACATGTATCCATTAAATCAGGAAATATTAGATAAATATTGATCATAAGAATTACAAAAGAGAAGGGTTTCTACATACTCATGGTGGAATGATCTTTTTACTACCAAAAGAGGTTGTACATATAGAAAGAAGTGAGAGAGAGAGAGAATGATGGAGAGGTTTATGACAAGTGTCATTCCATCCAAGTTAGTTAAAATACAATAAGAGAGTCTAAGAGATATTTTATCAAGATCTTTGTCATGTCTTTCTTGATTTATGATCCTTTTTCTCCAAATCAGCGTAGGGAAACATCATTTCTTCTATGATTCATCTTTCCATCCATGAAACAACCCATATTACCTTATGAAGAGTTAAAAGGCTAGGATTGGAAAATTTCATTCTTTAATTGACTTATTTAAGTCTTCTCACATCATCCTTGGATAATTTAGTGTTCCTTTAACCTGATGGGAGTGAGACCTATAACTCAAGCTTCTTGATATTGATAAGAAACTACAAACTTGCATGAAGATCACCACATAACATGCCAAATTAAAAAGGTCTTGTATGAATTCATATTTAATTTGTTCAATTTTGTATGCCAGATCCAAAAACTATCACATAAGTGCATTCGATCTCTTAGGAAACTTTATAAAATCTCCCTTAATGTATTAAGAAGCCTACCAACACTCTCATGCTTGCAAACTAGGCTTATAATAGGTTTATGAGGCTTTTATGTGCCTCTTACCCTTCACATGTTTCACTAAAGTGTTATATAATATGATATAAGTACCTAAATATGTCATACAAGTGTTTATAGGATCATTATGTGGCATAGGAATCATTTCAATCACTTTTTCTTTCATCAGGTGCTTATAAGGGTTTAAAGTGACTAATATTATTAACAATGATTAATAAAGGAGAGGATTTGGATGAAAAAAATTATGCTTCAAATGTTTAGTGGATTCAACCCTTTATCTTTATCTAATGGATCTTGCCACCATGTATCTGCTTGTGTGAGATCTAAGCAAAGTTTGATGCTTCTTAGGTAGATTCTAGGTAGTTTATGAGTGACATGGACTCTTAATAATCATTCATACAATAGAGATGAACTTATGAGAAATAATTTTCATGAAATACAAGTACTCGACACATTTCAATGTCACCAAATGTTATTCACCTCTAGGAATCTCTTCAATAATGGCCTTTGAGAGATAGGTTTGTATTTCCTTGCTTGAGACATGTATCCTTAGTATGAAAGGTAAAAAAAATCTTGTTATTCATTTATGATTGTAAATTTTGGATATAAAATAATTTTTACTATATTTTCAAAGTTTCTTAATGATGTGGTGAATCTCCATAACATTTAAGGTTCTTCTTTACTTATAGTCTTAGGTAAAGCTCTAGCTTACTTGGGCTTCTTTCCTCTTGACTATATCTCTAATTTGTATGAGTAAGTCCTTTGAATTAAATCACATATATAGAATATTCAATACCATACATATAATTAATTTTTATTCCCAAGGTGATATACATCCCAAATAGTAGTGCCACATGCCCTAGGTCCTTTAATTATCTCACATTTAGATTGGGAATGTGGACCTACAAATTTGTAGACTTATATATCTACATTCACTCTTATTATGAATATAAACCATGTGTTTATTGGCACTACCATGATCTAGTACTAACCTCATTAAACCATATACCTATTATAAAACTCCACTCTTCATAAAAACATCAAAAATACCTTTAAACACTTGGCTTGTCTATAATGTCCTATTAGTGGTTGCATATGGCATCCTATAGGTGATCTTAGACCATGGAAAATTTAGATGACCTTGAATAATTTTAATATAGGATTAATAAAACCTTTAAGACTTGATATAATGCTTTAAAATACATAAAAAAAAATGAGGCATATCCAATTTTAGACTTGTAACTTGAAGAATGACCTCCACGAGAACCTATAAATTATCTCAACATGAGATTTTATACCTAAAAACTACTTACCTATGCGACATGATGGTAGATAAATGTGTGATAAGGTTTATAAGTCCCTTAAAATCCTTTAAAAAAACTTATTTTGTATTCACTAGCTTATTCATGTATCTACCATGCTCAAAACCAAGACTTGGGGTTAGAAGAGGTTTTAAACCAACATACGATCTTAATGATTGTTCATAGAATAAGGGGGTATCAACTAGATGAAAAATGACACAAATTTAAAATTTTATATGGTTCCATCATTTTACCAATAGCTTAGGCTCTCTCTCTCTCTTATACATAATGAACATATGAAACTATCCTTTATGAGGCTACTAGGAAACTGAAGAGAAAACTAGGTACATATTTGACCTAATTTAACTTCTCCTTGACAAAAAAAGCATTATTTGGACTTGAGGAGATACAAAAAAACCTAAAATTCATGAAAATTTATATAAAAATATATCATATGCTCCCATAGCTCGTGATTCTTCATGAAAATGTTTTTGAGAGAAAGAAGGAACTTGTAAAAAGTATTACCACTACCAAATATGACATATTTATCACTTATACCTACATTATTGATATTATAAAGTGTTATTTATGATTTAAAATTAATTTTTAAATCCTATCTCATCCACTTGATCACTTTCATTGACTTTACTAGACCTTTTACTTATTAGTTAAGGCAAGCAAATTAATCATTTGAATAGAAGCTTTAGAGTATGCTATAACAACATGCACTATAACTCATGACATGACTTGAAATGATTAAACCACTTAAAATACATGATATGAAATATTAAATATTATTTTATATTATCACAAGTGTATGACTCAAGGAGAGACCTTAAATATCAAGGCAACTATGCAAAACACAAATCTTAACTTCTCTAAAAACCTTAAAAATATGCTAAGTTACCTTAACATTTACTAAGCATGCCATATGACACTATAGAAATCTAGAGACACTTTATTTAATTTATCTCGTTTATATAAAACCTTATTAAAGTCCTAATATATCATCCCATGACTCACAATATACTATCACATGATGATTTTTCAAACAACCTTTAGTGCATACAATGAAACCTTAAACAATGCTAATAAGACCTTAAAAAGACCATTTAAAGACATCATAACGATAATATGTTTATCAAAAAAATAAATAAGCTTTATTGTTAAAGTTTTTAACTGTAGGTGTTGACATTTTTATCTTGGGGGAAAAATCGGTCAATATTTTTTTGATTCACAGCAGTAGCATCCCTATTATGCTTACTAAATTGGTAGTTTTAATATTCCATTGGGAAATGGAGTCACTTGCATTATAATATATAAATTATTAGACCTTGACATTTGAATTTAAAATATTTATATCATATATATATATATATATATATATATATATATATATATATATATATATATATATATATATATATATATATCTAATTTAACTTCCCAAACACATAAAAATAAAAGATATCACACATAGCTCGACAAAAAAAGACAATGCACTTATGCTAACAAACAAACAAGGCATAGGCAACCTAATACACACAACTAACATAACAATATATTTTTTCTCATAGATAAAAGGGGAGACTTTTAAGATATTTTTCTCCATGAAGTCTAAAATGGTATAATTCAAGTTTCTTATTAAACCTTGATCTTGTTGGATTCACCCTCCTCTTGATTCCTGATCCTCTTGGCATGTTCTAAAGTGAATCCACAATAACAACCAAGTCACCTATGAATACCACCTCATCTTGTGCTTCAATACTTACCTTATTTTATTTTTTATCTTTAAGAGAGCCTCACCACTAATCATATTGTGTATTATAGGAATAGATACAACCTCAACCAATGATGCTCTATTTAGGCATTATTCATGGGGCTCTATGACAACTTGAGTGGCATCATGTTGATTATCAACTAGTATAAGTTCATCAAGATCTTCAAAAATTTATGCATACTCATTCCAAATTTTATCATGGTATTCAATGGATATGTATTGATTAATCTCCTCATGAGCATGGTTTCTAATATGAAGTGTAGATTTTAGAAAGACTTAAATCTCTTTAAGGGACTCAAGGTAATACTTCCATTCCTCATTTGTCTCCTTTGTTTATTTAATTTGAATGAGGATAAAATGAATAACACCCTCATCCTTATCTTTAGGATCTATAGGGATACCAAAGACTTCAAACTCTTGAATGGAGTCATGTCACATATACATGTTTTCTTCCTCAAGTTTTATCTATTGCTCACTAGGAACCATTCTAAGCCCACTCAAGACTTCAACTTATAAATTTGAGAGGCCATCTATCTAAAGATTAGTTTAATTCTCCTCTTTGCCACATGAGACATCTAACAAGATATACATTTACATCTCTATTGAAGTTATCTACTCCAATTCATCAAGAGACTCTAATAATTATTTTTATTGATCTTCCATGATCTCATCAATATGATTAGTTGGCTAGGCAACTACTGAAATTATCTCAATTGGGCTTCATTCATCTTCAAGAGTGCTCTCTCCAATTTTTATCCAATTAATCAAGATCACCTCTCTCTCCATATCTAAATATTTATTTATTCTTTTCTTCAAAAATAGGAGTGTCAATAATGAGTTCATCCTCATGTTCACTTGAAGTTTCTTCTTCATAGCCTTCTTGAGTCTCACCTATAGATGTAACTTAGTTTTATTGATTTAAGAACTTCTCACATGAAACCACTCCATCTACCCTCCATATAATAGGTTCTTCCTCAAAGAGATGGATGGTGGGAGGTCAAGAAAAATCATTAGTTTTTTTGAAGCTTGAAAGGGTGTCCTTACAAATTGGGATCTTGGAGGGCTTATTTGAGAGCTCTCGAAGAAAGTAAAGAGGGTTCTATAATATGAATTATTTGTCCTCTTCCTTCCATTTGGAAATTGAGGTGTCAAATTATGATGTGCCTTGGCCTTCAATCTATTTCAAAGTGTCAACAAAAACTTATTATTTATTTTGAATGCATTCTTGGACTGATCTCCATGATGGGGTATTTTAAATCTCTTAAAGATGAATATAAGGAGCTTGTATAGGCAAAGGCTCTCTTAGAGGATCAAATTGAGGGTAGGCAGTACCTTGATGTTGATGAGGGGTAGAATAAGGTTGGATAGGGATATAAGGAGGTTCATAAGATAGCTTACTAAACTCACTTTACTACCTCTTCAAGGTCTTTAGCCTATTAAACACCAACATACATATATCATTTATTTCTCGTTGACCATAAGAGGTAGATTTACTAAAATTCATCACCACTTTCTCATAATATAAATTTAAGCAATTCTTCTTTACCTAGGCCAGTATTTGGTTCTCTATCTCATGATCATCTTGATAGGTTTAGGTATTTTGATTAATCTCTACTTATCTATCAATATCTCTCATGACCATTTTATTCTTCAGCATGGTTAGTTTGATCTCTAATAGTTATGAAATATAAGTGTGACTATATGGACTAGGGGAAACATAAATTTGAAAAGGGTTTTTAGAGGAATGAAAAGGCTACCAAGGAGGTTGATATGAAGGTTGGTCATGTGGATAATTAAAGTTGCATGAAGAATAAGTAGTATAATTTTATGATGGATATCGATAATCTAGGTTTGATATGGCTCATAAGGAGGATAGTGATTATTTTGTTATTATTAAGGTTCAACAAAGGCTTGATATGGCTCACCAACTTGATTAAAATAGAAATCTACTCAAAAATTAGCCATAAAACCTCATGAGAAAAGCCAAAACGAAATAGTAACTACTTGGAAAGAATACCTAGCTTGTTATAACTAGTTAAATATACTGGGAGTCAACATTGATGTTTGTTTAGATGCCTCAATTACTGATATAATAAATATTAAAATCAAAAACCCTTCAATGGAAAAAGTGTTTGAGGCACTTGTTCCACCAAGCATGCCAAAACTATTATCACCCTAATTTTCACCCTTTGGAAGGTTATTCAAGCCTTCATAATTTTCTGTAACATGGATACAATCATAGGTTTTAGGTGGCCTAGTAGGTGGATTAAATCTCTATATTATAGGGCAAGCTCCTCTTGATGTATCAATTAGTCTCACAACACTACACTAATGCTTGTAAGTGGAAATGGAGAGGGATAACAAGAAAGATACCTAAATATGGAGGTGATACACCAAATATTGAGACCACTAACCCCTATTTCATATGCACTATCACCTATAGGACTGAAAGACATGCACTAATCTAAACTTTCACCTATCACTTTAATGATTTTTAGAGATGTAAAGTATTGTGGGGATAGGATGGAATATTCAACCACTTCTAATCTAAAAGTGATCCTTTATGACACTATTTACAACCTATAATAGTGATATAAACTACATGAAGGTAAGAATAACAAAAGAAAAAGCCAAGGTGAGCTAAGTCTAAACCTGATTTCATCAACTATTTAACTATTTACACTAAATTTAACCATGAAATAAGGAAAAATCAGTTATATATTGATTAGAGGAATTAAAAAAGAGTAGAGATTTGTCATAATCATTGTGGAAGGATGATTTTAATGTTAAAATAGGAATTACATATAGAAGGAAGAGAGAGACAGAGAGAGAGAGAACATTAGAGAGGTTTATGAAAAGTGTCATTCCATAAAATTTAGTTACAATCCAATAAGAGTGTCTAAGATCCATTTTATCAATCTCCTTGGCATGTATTTCTTGTTTGGTGATTAGTTTTCTCCAAATTGGCATAGGGAAATATCATTTCTTCTATAAATTATATTTCCATTCATTAAACTACCCATCTTAGATTTTGAGGAGTTACAATGATAGGATTGAAACATGGCATTATTGACCTAGATTGTTGAAGACTTCTCACATCATATTTGACCATTTCAGTGTTCCTCTCGCTTGATGGGAATGAGACCTACAACTCAAGCTTCTTGATATTTCTAAGAACCTACAAACTTGTTGAAAGACCACCACATAACTCACAAACTTAAGAAGGTCTTGTATGAAGTCCTATTTCCTTTCATAAATTTTGTAGACCACCTCAAAAAATTGTCACATAGGTGCATTAGGTATCTTATAAAGCTTTAGAACATCTCCCTCAATGTATTAATAAGCCTTATAACACCCTCATGCTTACAAACTAGGCCTATAATAGGTTTTTGAGGCCACGTCTTTACACTGTACCCTCCACGCATGTCACTAAAGTGTTATATAATATTATATAAGTACCTAAAGAGGTCATTAAATTGTTTCTAGGATCATTTTAGGGCATTAGGAATCATATAGATCACTTTTTATTTCATTGGATGTTTACAAGGGTTGAGACAGGGTTTAAATTGACTCATCTTGTTAATAATGATTCATAAATGGGATTCCTTGGATGAAATAATATATTCATAAAACTTATATTTCATTTAACCCTTTATCTTTCTCTAATGGATCTTGTCACCATGCGTTTACTAGCATGAGATTTGAGAAAAGTTTGAATCTTCTTGGGAAACTTTTATGTAATTTGTGAGTAATATGGAATCTTAAAAATCATTCATACAATAGAGGCTAGCTCAATAAAAATAATTTCCATGGAATTCAAGATTGTGACCCCTTTAAACACCCTCAATTGTTATTCAACTCCATGCATCTCCTTGGTGGAGTTCTAAGCTATGCAACAATGTCCTCTCAAGAGACAAGTTTTTTTTCCTTGCTCACGACATGTATCCTTAGTATGAAAGGTATAAAACTCTTGATATTCATTTATTATTTCCCCTTATGGACATAAAATAATTCTTACCATCTCTTTAAAGTGTCTTGATGATGTGGTGTAGCTCCATACTATTTAAGGTTGTGTTTCTCTACTTATAGTCTTACGTAGAGCTTTAGCTTATTTGGGCTTCTTTCCTCTTGATTGTAGCTTTGATTCCTATGAGTAAATCCTTAACATTTAAAAACCCAAAAAAACTCTTAAATATAGTACATATCACTCATGTTTATTCCCAAGGTGTTATACATCATAAATAGTTGTTGACCAAATTTGACTTTTAGGTCAAATTTGGATCCCTATAGGTAAAAACATAATTTTTTGATGTTTAGGGGTAAAATAATTTTTAATATGATATTTAATAGTCTATTTGATGTTATCTAATGAGTTTTTATCCTTAGTAATGGCCTAATAGGTTTATTTCTCATTTTGAGTCATTTAGCGAGATTTTAGGGGTCATAAATGCAAGTCGAATAGTTCCAAATGTGCTATGTGTATTATTTTCCTTTAAAACGTCCAATAGGTTATATTAAATATCAAGTATGTCAATTACATTAGATTATTTTAGTTTATTTAACTAAAATTCAAAAAACCAAATGAAAAAGGGAGCATTTGGCACTTGTACAGCCTATTGGGGAAGGTGAAACATTATAAAAGATAATGTAAGTCCTATTCATATTCCTCACACTCATATAAATTATTTAAACTCTCTAGAAGTGCCATTTTTAAGAGAAAACTATTTTTATCCTTCTTTACCTTCTTAGACATATAAAAGGGACTAGTAGATTTATGCTTAGTATAGACAACTCAAGAGGTTTTAGGGAAAATGATTTTGGGAGGTGATAGTACACTTATAGAAATTAATTTATATATAAAGAGTGAAATTGTTTTATAAATTTTTATTTATGAATCATCCTTTACAAGATAACTATGTTTATCTCCTCACTTTTTCTTGCACCCTATAGGTTTTGTTCCATTTTGGACTAGTTTGTAAAAACCAATTGGAAAGTTGGAATATAGAGGATTTTGGATCTCTTATAAAATTATTTCCATGATTATTTTTAGGTTTCATAGTGTTTTAATGAGAAAATTATCTTAGGTTGGTAGATTAGTCTCATTTGGGATGGCAAGTATATTTTCACCATTTTTAGAGCTCCCATGATTTGATAATGGTTAAAGGGATGTGATATGGTATTTCGCAGGTCTCAATGCCATATATTTACCTCGTTCCATGTTTTGGTTTCACTATATCATGCTTTGGGCATCGTATAACTTTACCATTCCTCATAGTCAACTCTTTACTCAATTTCACTTATAGTCACCTATATAATCTTATTCATAGAGTTGTAATCAAGGTGTATCAGTTGGCTCAAGTCATTAATAGATAAGTGTATTTCATTTAGATGTTTGGGGAGGTGCAATACTAGTTAAAAGTTCACTCATCACACCAAACAGTCCTGAGATACCCGTACCTACTCTATTTTATATGTATGTAAGTGGTTTTCACATTGAAAGAGATGTTTTGGAACTTTTTTTCAATATTTCATTGTTGTCAATAATTTATTTTAGGGATTTTAAATGATTTTGAGTTGTCCATGAGGCTTTTCTTGCATACTTTTGCTTTATTTCATGCTCACTATCCATATTTAGCCCATACACACCTACAAGCATCTCATGATAACATGATGAAAGCCTTAGTAGTGGTTTACATCCTTTTTAAATGTGAAAAGTTCATTTTAAGTTATTTATGGAGGCCTTAGACTATTAAAATAAAATGACAATGCATACTATTCATTCTATGACCACTACCTATACTATAAAGTGACCACCTACATGTGGTACCATAGAGAGTTGGGGAGCTATTTTGAGGTGTTGGAATGAATGATGAAGTTATCCTTAAGGTAAATATAGTTAAATTATAATGGTAAACCTACTTATAAGAATATTATGGAAAACAGAAATGTTGAATACCTTCAAAGCATGAGATAATTGAATTCAGAGAGACTTTTCCTAAACTATAAAAACAAATGTCTAAGTGGTTTTTGTAGGTACCCTAAGAAAAGGTTTTAAAATAGCTATAAAGAATCAAAATATGTGAGTTTTATATATTATATTATGGAGAGGACTTTTTCCAATAATTGAGGTTAGAAAGTTAGTGCAAGTTAGAAGTTGAAAGCCTCAAAGTGGCCTAAAAAAACATAGAAATCATGGATTAACATCTACATGCTAGGAGGTTTGAGTGACTATTGATATCCTAACTTGAAAATAATGATTTAATTAATTTATATGATGATTTAATTGATGAAATTTTATAAAAACGAGCATTAATTCCATCATAAAGATGTGTATGCATGTTTTTCAAGTTCATGGCCACCTATAGGTGTCCCCACATAGAACATATACACCTACAACTAGGAAGATAGTTAGTGACCCAATATTGATGTATAGGTGGTGTTTTAAGGAATTTAAGGTGAATAAAGGTATGTAATATATGATATATGGATTTTATGATTCATGGAAAGTCTTTAAACACCATGACCATTCTCAGTTAAGGCTAATATGCACCTACAACTGTCATTTTGGTAAAATATCTCAGTCAACAGGGAAGGACTCAATTTATGAGCTGAAAGTTCATATAAGGGGTTAAAGTGAGGTTTATGTGATGAAGTAAACATATTAAAACCTTCTTCAAGGCCATGAAGATCTCTAAAGGACTTTGAATATGTGAAAAATTTCTACACAAACCTCTTAAACCCCTATATACACCTACAACTATGTGCAGTCATGATAAAGGTAGGAGGTAAATGTGATTAGGAGGAGTAGAAGGATTGATATAAATTTTTAAATATTTAATTACAGGAAAAAATTTGTTTTCAAAATCCCAAATATTTTTCTAGGTTGATCATCTACTCTCCCTACCATCCCAAGGGTAACAATTCGTATAGTTGTGCTAAGGGACACTTTGATCAATGGGTAAGAACGAGGAATATTAAGAAGAGAATTATTTTTGGTGAATTTCAGGTAGGTAACATGTTGAATATGTAAAAAAATCTTATATTTAGCATTGATAAGGTCAACCTTGAGGGAGGAAATTAGGAAACATAGTAAGGGTTTGACATAAAGTGTTAAGAATTCAAAGATGGGAAGAGGTATTTAGAGAGCTAAATGGATTAATAGACCCAATGAATATTCACCATGAAGATAAGTCTATATATAGTATTTTTATAATTAAAATAAAGAAAAGGAAGGGGCTCAAAATATTCACAATATAGTTTACATGCCATTTTTGTACACAGTCAATGCTTTGAAAGTTTGCCTTGGGGTTTTAGATGTTTGAAGGTGCTAGAGAGGTCTTTTTAAACAAAAATTTTGTGAATCAAGTCCCCATTACCCAAGGAGAACCATAATGTAATTTTTTTCTTGGAAAATTAGATAACATATCCTATATTTTGTCTTAGAGGTAGGCCACTTTTAAGCATGCACAGAGGTAAAGAATGGCAAAAATGTGACCTAAATGGGTGTTGGGTGCCTTGGAAACATAATTTGGTGATTTTAGATGATGTAGGAACCTGTATTGAGATTAAAAAAATGTGAATTTATCCTAATATTTATGACGAACAATAATAAGTGTACTTGGTCAACCATATGCAGTCAAACCCTAGGGGTCTCAACTAGGCCTAGTTCATGAATGAGAAGAAGGGATAAGAAGGAGTACTTACAAGGTTTTAGGGTGACTTTTTAGGCTGAAAAAAATATATTGAAAAATAAATATCATCCAAAATATGGGATAATACTTATATGGATGTATATATCTTCAAGGGTGTAGTCAGGCCTATTAGGCAAGGTTCAAACCTAGGGCCAAATGGAAGTCACTTCACTTCTAGCATGAGATATGATATCTAGCTGATTGTAATATGTTTATGAGGTGAATTTAGACATTTTTGAGCATTAGGTATATATATAAACCAACAAGAAAGTTAATTTTAGTCTAGAGATAGTCCAAACGTGCAAGAATTTTGAACACAAGCTCGATAAGGTGATTTCAAGTGCTCATATCTCCTTTGATAATTTTCATGGAAACCAAAGGAGTTTGTAGGATTTATTAGGGTCCCTTAACATCATATTTTTTTCATTTTTTTCATTTATAATTTTAGGGTTTTATGAATGAAGCTTAAGGAATTAAACTACCTAAAACCCTTAGTCAAGACCTGATGGAGAAAAAAGCTTGGACCACTATCCAAATGACATAGTTTGACCATGAATGTGATTGGAAATTGTAAATGAATCACTAATTCTCCCTCCCATAGTTTTCAGTAGTAAAAAATTGTAATTATAGCATGAAAATGTGGTACTTTTGACCATTTTGTGTGTTTTATAGGTTCTAGAATAGTTATAAAGGTGAAATAAAGTTTGGGAAGAAGATATGGACTTAATATAACTCCCCATGGTCATATTATGCTTTGAAAAAACTTTAATTATTCAAACAATAGGGCTCATCTTAGCTAGTCAAAATTGGCATACTGAACACAATGGTGAGAAGGGTGAAAATTGTAAGTGTGAGCCTTTTTGAGGTGTACCCAAGAAGTATAAGGCCATGGAGAGTATTTAAAAATGCCATCCACAACATCCCACGTATTCCATGTAAAAATAAATCCAATTTTGATGCCAAGTGTGAGTGATGACTAAAAGAGGAGTTTTTTAGACTATAGGCAATGATGGATTACTTCCAAGAGATTCTAGATGAGTAGGACTAAAACCAATACATGGAGAGGAATGTATGAAATAATTACATCTCATTTCAATAATTATGCCTATCCCTATTTATTTTTTAGATGTTCAAACAAGTCCAAATCATGAAGGTAGTTTTCTGAGCCAAGACAAAGCGTTTCATGCCACTTTTCATAAGTTTCATGACTTATATGTACACTTGGGCCTACTAAAATTGCATGGTTATTTTAACACCTATTTATCATGCATATTTAACGTCATTTCTTATCTTAAAAAAATTCCAATTTACCATTGGAGTTACCTTGTCTTACCTTTCTTCCAAATGCTATAAATATTGACCTTTTTACTCTTTTGAGTAGCCTCCATTGGTTGATTGTGAAACCCTAACCAATTTTATAGTTGAATGTATCTTGAAGAAAAAAACAAGTTAATTATCCTACTTACATGCTGTAAAATTGAGTGTTTTTACAATCTTGTTGGTCTTGTCTAGAAGAAGATAATCTTTTCTAGCATTTTATCCTTTATTATTCACCAAGTGTGTAGAAGAGTAATTATTAAAAGACATTTTTAGTGTTATATTTTAAGTGTATGAGTATTTTATAATTATATAATTATTGTATTCTCCCAAGGAAGCATTCATTACTCTCTTAAGTATCAAAATACCTTTTGAACCTAGCATATGAAACATTGATGTAACAATCTATCTTTTGTTGTGATTTTTGTGTGAAGAAAGATTTGTTTTGCTCTACGTAGTATAATTTTATTCAATAAGAGGAAGTTCAATATTGGTGCATCATGTTTTATTTTTATTATTATGTCTTCTTAACATTTTTCATACCAAGTTGATGAGTAGGAGAGTGTTTCAACGAGTGCATAAAGGGAACTAGCCCTTCTAGAGATTCATCTCACCAAATTATTTACCCATAGCAAGTGAGATGTTTCTATTGTGCGACTTGGATGAGGAGAGATAGTAATATACTCAAAGAGTGAAAATCTAAGTGACAATAGTTTTTAACATGCCTGGTGGGACCCTAACTCCTAGATTGGTGTTGGTTTTGGCATATTTACAACTATAATATCATTTACATTTAGTACCTAGTGACTCCACTAGGTTTTCAAATCTTTGGATGTTGATCAATCCTTAATTTCCATTCTAAATGTGACCACTAGGTTTTTTGCTAAAGGTATACCCTTTAAGGTTATGAAATTGCCTTTGTATTCTATCAAAAGATTTAGATTTTTTAATACACGTCCTTATTCAAGGGAGTTTGTATTTAAGAATTCTATTTTATACTTAGTTAAACCCCTAATACATATAGTATACATTCCAATATGTGTAGAAACTAGCCTTTTGTATCCTTCACCAGATCATCTCCTTTGAATCTTGTCCAATATGACCAAATTGTAGAGAAACACTTAAGAGTGTTCCATATTTTAGTGGAAAAGGTCCTACAACTCCCATTGATAATATTAGAAACATATCAAACTTATACAATATCCATAATATCACTCAAGAGAATGTAGCCATCAGGTGATTGGCATTGTCTTTCAAAGGAAAAGATCTAAATTGTTGTAAGACTCTACTTGAAAATTTCATTGATTTATGGGAAGAACTAAGAGATCTATTATCTGAGAGGTTTGAAGAGAATAATGATTATCTATCACTAGCTAAGCAATTGACCATTATCAATAGGGTTCCTCAAGAGTTTGTGTAAGGTTTTGGCTCTATATTTCAAAAGACATGGGATAGGATCCTAGCCCTTGTGAGACCTACTACAAATTATGCCTTCTTGTATTACATAAAAGCATTGAAAAGTGATATAGCCATGATGATCCAATCCATGGGTGGGAATAAACTACCTGCTACCTATGAGATAGCCATTAATGCTAAGAAATGTCTTGTACAAGTAGGGAAGATTGCTCCTAAACCACCAATGTCATTGTTTCCTGATTTTTAGCCTCCTAGTGAAGTTGCATTACCTACCTTGGATCCTTTACCTAATAGTTAAGAAAAGTATTCTTTTGCCCCTACCAATGAGATTCATGAAGTTAATATTTTGCTTTATAGTATTACTATAGACACTAAAAAACATCCCCTCAACTAGTTTTTGATGTCAAACTACCTTGGACCTATTCTTGACCTTCAATTAGCTATTAACCTAGTTAAATCATCCTTAAAATACTTCTTTTATACTTTTAAAACTTGTTAATGCACCTAGGACACAATTTTCTAAACATTTTAGAACATCAACTTAGAACCCATTTTTACCCTTTTGTGCTCGGGGGTACAACCATCGATGATCAGCCTAACCATCGATGGTTAGCCTAATCATTGATGGTCAGGTATCTGACATTACAAAATAAAAAATTCTAGTTGTAAGCAAGATAAGTATGGGAAAAATATAAACTCTCCCTTGCAAACCTTATATCTTACCATCTCTTCTAATTGACATATTTATCCCAGAATAACTTAGAAACTTCCTTCCTCCTCACTTAGCAACTGTGGGCTATTAATTGAGGTCTCTTACAAGACAAAAGGAACTAAAAATTGCATTTAGACTCTTTTATTATTTATATAGGCACCCCAAGCCTTGAAACTCTATCCACATGAATTTTAATGTCTAGAATAATTTTATGCTATCCAATTTCATTTAGCTTGTCATTGGCTTCCATTTTGCATCATATAGGTATTATTTTATTGTTTATAGCATTTCGTTTCATCATAAAGTCTTTATATCTTGATCATATCACGTACACATTACCCCTGATTCTCAAAATACATATTCAACCTTCTATCCATCAACCACCCTCCATTTAACTCCACTTCAATATCCCCCAACATTCCCATGAGTAACCATAGCTAGTTACTATAACCATTGATGGTTATAGCAACCATCATCGATCACTTAGCCATCGATGGTCAGACCAACTACCATTGGTCAACCTGACCATCATTAGTCACCTATTAGGCCAAATAATAGCTTGTTATTTTTGACCTCCTCACACCCCACCAGATAGTGTTTTTACTTCTAAACTATCCATAGATCCTATTCAAATTCTCCAAACCTAACCTTGACCCACTTTAGCATGTTATTGACGTGTAGTGCTATATTTTGATATCATATTGAATAGGTACATTACTTATTTCTTTCATAAGTATTTATTTTCTTATTAATTTATAATATTTCATTTCTATTGTCAAAATATTTCTATCATTAAGGGAGTGGATTGACAACTATATAAGGGAGATTTTTCTTCTTGGATATAGTGTGTTAGTAGGTACTCCACCTTTCATACTCATTTAACAAACAAGTTGGTTTAGTGCAATCTTATTATAGGTAGTCCTTCCTCTCCAAAAATGAACTCCCACTTTGTTAGGTCATAAATGAGTGCAATGTTTAACCAAGTACACACTCTTCATCTATTGTTTCTCTCCTTTTTCTTAAAAGTTATAAATAGAGTAATAAATAGTAGGAAACATTTTGGCACACCCGGTGGGACCCCTTCTAGGTTCGTAGTTATTTTAGGCATATAGTTGCATTAGTAAAAATCCATTATCTTATATTTATGTTATTTCTAAATTCCAAAAGGTAGAAATTTCATTCCTTTTCTTTTCTAAAAATAAAAAATAAACAAATAGTAGGAAATAGTAGGAAACATTTTGGCACACCTGGTAGGACCCCTTTTAGGTTTATAGTTATTTTAGGCATATAGTTGCATTAGTAAAAATCCATGATCTTATATTTATGTTATTTATAAATTCTAAAAGGTAGAAATTTCTTTTCTTTTCTTTTATAACAATAAAAAATAAACAAAAAAAAGTTTGCATCTTAGGGATAGGTTGCATTTTCATCCTGCATTAAGTGCATTGTACTTGTTCTTTATTTGTATGCAAAGACATCAAAAATTTATTTTAGTTAAAATCAAGTGTATTTATTGTCTTACCTAATTAATTTTTAGCTCACCTAGATTAATTAAATACATTATTAATTAATCATAATGCACATATGTCACTACCAAACCACTTTCATAAAATAAATAGCAAAACTTACTTGAGACAAGGCCCATTGGGATTTCACCACCCTTTAGATCACCTTACCATACCTAATGATCCCAATTGAATTTCATCACCAAGGGGAGGACCCACTCCATTTTGTGGTAGAGTATAAACTCTAGACAAATGAAATATATTAGCTAATTGTCCTAGCTCAGCTTTGGGTTTGTGAAGTGTGGGGAACAAGCCCCTAGTACTAGGCCATGTACCTAAGCTAGTATAGATTCTTTTGATCACCAAAATTTAACCTAAAACCATCCTTAGATATCTCTTCTAGTACCCAAATTTTAAGATAATTTCCCCTTTCACACTCTCTAAGGTATAAACCAAAAGTGATTTAAAATGAATCATAGGATTAATCATGTTTTTAGTGTATGCTTTGTCTGCTTTGAGATTTATTTTTTTCCTCTTCATTTGAGGTGTGATTTTCACAAATCCCATTCTATTTCTCATATGGCTTTAACCAAAAAACAAGTGAGAAATCAAAATAACCAACCACCATCTTCCTATTCATCTTCATCCATGTATTATACCTTGGATTTTGATAGATCACCCCATGCTTCACCCCACCATTCTCCTTCACCTACCAAGCCTCTAATGGTTCCTGAGGGTGATGCAGATTTTGATACTTTCTTAACAACAATCAAGTGGCTCTTTAATAATATCTTTATACCTTAGCCTACCGTGCTTTAACCATTTTGGCTCCTTTAGTGGATTGACCTTATGGTATGCCACACCACCTCATGGTTGGTGTTACATCAACCCAAATTTCATCTTCAAGCTTCATCTTCTACCATTAGATCATCTACTACTACCACTTAGACACCTATTACCCCAACTAATATATCCAACATTGGCTCAAATTTACCCCTTTTTACCTATGCCCCTTCTATTGACGTGGTGTCTTCCACACCCATTTCTACCATTCTTTCTAGTGTAACTAATATACCAACCTCTACCCACTTTTAGAACTTAGAACTATCTATTCCATAAACACTTACCCCCATTAATACTAAGGTGACTACCCATCAACAACCCACAGACACTTTAACATTACTAACCCAAATGTACCCCTAAGCCAACTATTATCAATTCTTCAACAAGTCCCTATGGCACCATCTCAATATATTCCCAACCCATAGGGAAATATTACACCTTACACTCAACCCTTAATTCCTATCAGTATTAATAGGGCATTATGCCAACCTCAATTTACTACATTCCAATATGTTCCCACTTTCATACCTCCTAAAGCATATCAATTCATAGCTACAACCCAACCTCAATAGAATTTACCACCCAATTATGCAGTTTCCCAACCCCAACCTGACTTGATTAGGATGCTCACAAACAAGATGACCCATCTTTAATCCTCTATATTTGGGTCTCATAATCTTTTGTCCCATGAACAAATTTGTAATGAGCCAACCAATCCATCTATTCCCATCCATGATAACCCACCTAAATGGAAACTTACCAAATTCTCTAATTTCCAAGGTAAACAGGATCCTTAGCAACATTCGAGGGCATTTCACCATTCTTATCACTTGATTTCATATGATGATTCCCTCATCTTGTTAACCTTACCTATGTCTTTATCAAGGCCCACCTTGGATTGGTATAGTTCCCTTTCTATTCACTCTATCTTTTTATTCTCCCAACTCACCCAAATATTCCTAGAACACTTTTCGGTGAACATATCTAAGAAGGTATCCATAACTAACCTCTATTATATCAAGAAGTTTGATGAATAATTGATCACTAACTACATTACATGATGATGAGGTATCATTAACCAACTATCCTTTTCACTTCCCTAAGTAGAGCTTATTGAGATTTTGTTTAGGGGATGCACAAAACACATTTCTCCCACCCTTTAGGTGAAAACATTTAGAACCCAATGAAACATTCACAATGGCACACAAACTTGAAAACCATGCCATAGACGAGGGCAAAATAAAATTATTAAATAAGAATTCCAATTTCAATCCTAATGATCCCTCTACTACCAAGATAACTAACCAACCCAATACAAAAGCCAAAGATTTTACAAACTTAGTGGTGTTGAAATTTACCCCACCTCCATCCATTAACCAACCACATCAAACCACTCCTTCTAACCCTTCTTACCAACCAAACTAAAATCAAAATTGGGCTCTCTTAAATAATCTTATTCCTCTATGTTGGATAAATTGATAAAAGATAATGCTATCCAACTCCTACCTATCAAACCACCCTAATAATTTGACCCCACTTGCCCCATACCTAGGTGGTAAAATTAAAATTACCATTATGCATTCCATCAGGTCATTAGACATGACATAAATTGATGTAATACATTTAGGAGTCTTGTCCAAAACCTGATTGATAATGGTGAATTTTCATTTGACAATCCTAATGCACCCAAACCATTCCCTCAATATTTTATGCAAACCTTTTCCTAACCATTCTCTACCTACCTAAACCTATAAAAACTAATTTGAGCCATCATCATCTCATGAAGCACACACTATCAACATGGTGGATAAACCTCTTACTTAGACCACTCCTTTATATACTTCACTTATAGAATAAGTGAGTTCACATTTCATCCTTCTAGGTACCCAAATAGAGAAATCAACAAACCCCATCCTTTTACTTAATCAACCTATACCCATATCTACCCCTTCCTTGACCAAAGCACCAAGGGAGGTAGATATTAATGTAACCACATCTTCCACTACCCTACCTATCAAAACACTAAATCCATTGTCTATTATGTTGGATACCAAAATGAAGGAAGAAATCATGAACACATCTACACCCCCAATAAGAGAGCCATTTGTTCCCCGTTTGGAAACTATCCTCCAAGCAAAAATGACCCCATCTATCCAATCAAAAATTATAAAACCTTCTAGCCCAGACAAAGATGAGGGAGCCATTCCTTCTTCACATAAAGGCTTAACATTTGAAACAACTGATCAATAAACCAAACCTATTTGCAAGACCTTTTCTTAGTTAGTGAAAATTCTAGAATTGGCCTCACAACCTAACCTAGATAGAGCCACCTTTTAGCTCTATATGGGGATGCCATACCAAAATAGAGTTAACCCTTGACCTTGTTGGCATCCACCCTCAAACCTATTATCACTCCATAATCAAACAATTCTTCCTCCCAAGACATGAGAGAACTATATCACCTACCTCCACCCAGATCTTCTCATTATTTTATAGTTAGACCAACCAAGAATATAATTATCCTTCCCACACCTATAATCACCGATCCACCCATAAAATTGGACCTTACCCCCTCTAGTCCACCTAAAAAACCACCAACCAAGCTAGACTGAAAGGTGAAGTTTCCTAAACCTCATCCTTGAGCTTGACCTATGCCACCTCCTTCTCATTTACCATCTATTTTGGGAGCCCACACTTCTACCATCCCAGTTACCTATTCCAATTCAATTAAGCAAATGCCCTTTTCTATGCCTACCCTTCCATCACCCAATCCATTAAAATTTTCATCATTTTTATCTAATTTATCCCCTTCCACTTTCTCACCTATTACCAACCCCTCATCCTCTACTTTGAAACCATCCACATGTAACTAAATCATAGCTAAGCCAACCCAACCCAAACCATCTACTAAAGTTGTTCAACTACCTAACACTTCTAAGGTCAAGTCTATGCCTAAGAAGGTCCCTATTTATTCAATGAGAATTGAAACACCTCCAACACCTATAAATTAATCCTATGTAATTATTTTACAGAGGTTGTTGTAAACATCTTCCATTAAGTTACCCCTCATCAAGCCATTCATCCCTTATAATACCATAACCTCTTGTTTGTACCATACTTTGATTTGTGCATATTATAGGACACTGAGACATGATATAGAGAATTACAAAGCTCTCCAAGCCCTTGTCCCTAGCCTATATGATGAGGATGATTTGTTATTGGATTAACCACCTTCACCAGCCTAACTAATCCAACTACCAGCCTAACCAACCCAACCATCAACCCAACCACTAACCCCACCTATAATTTCTCTTAAAATTTCATCTCAAAATTAGGGGAAAGAACCAAATCAATTCCCTAGCCTAATTGATCCTATTATCCATACCATTCCTATGACTACTTGATCTTGGGTGCAAAAATGAGGTAAGGGAAGAGCCCATGCATACATTACATGGACATATCCTTCAGACTCTTAACCTTCCAACTAAGCTCAAACACCAACACTACCACCAATTCCCTCACCTAGACTAGCATCTATCCTAGGAGTACCTCCCACCAACTCTCCTACATCCATTTAATAGATCATGTTGAAACAACTTCACTAAGCACTAGTTAAGATGAGCCTTTATGACTTGATCAACACCTCACTCGATCATCATTAGGAACTAATAAACACTCTACAATCCATTAAGGTTTAAATAGATGACCCTAAGCTTCTTGCATCCTTTTTTGTTACCCTCCAACATTCCGCCATCATCACCTTCCAAGATTACGAGATACTTTTAGTCCACTTTAAGGAATTCAACTCTCCTCTATTTGTCACCACATACATCAATCAAACCTAAGTCAAAAGGGTGATTATTGATAGAGGGTCTAACATAAACATAATCTACTCCCATGCTTTTGATCAACTACATTTACTAAAGAACATCATGGCTAAAATCATAGTAGTTCTTCTCTCTTTTAATGACACAATGGCCACTACCTTGGGGACCATTGTCCTTTAAATATTCTTGGGGCCTCATACTATTCTTGAGATATTTTATGTTGTAGAGGGTAAGTTCCAATATAATATTTTACATGGATGCCCTTATATCTGAGCTATGAGTTGTATCCCCTCTACTTTACACCATTGTGTCAAATTTGAACATGAAGGATAGGTTATAACCGTCAAGGTTGATCCTAGTACTTTTACATCTTACAACATGACCTATAGGCCTAATGATGTATTTCTTCCACATTTATCTCCCACACAATCAACTAACCCCATTAACATAGCTACACCACCAACCATGACCCACAGTGCTTCTACCATCAACAATGATGAAGCCTCAACTAGTACATCTATCTCTTCTTCCTAGATTCCCATTGAGGATTCCTTGGCACAAACTTTCCAACATCTCCCCTTTGGTGAATATTGAAATTTAGCTTTCGATGTTTTTCCCACTCTACATGAATATGGGAACCTTCAAAATAACCCTTCTTATGACCCCAACATAGGAATCATCATCCCATTTGGACTTCCCAACAATCAAAAAAATTTTGTCTATGGGGGACTTGATCGACCAATCTTCACTCCTATCACCACCCCATATATTCATCCTTTCACTTTTTATTTCTCTTATCTAAGCAATCTAGCCTTTACTGAGACCTATTTTTATCATTGTTCTTGGAAAGGATTTGGTATGGGAATTTACAAACAAGGACCTCATGAATTTCCCATTAACAAAACTCAAAAACCTTGTGAGTTCTTTAGACTTAGGTTTGAACTGCCAAAATAATCCATCTCACCAAAATCCATTATTACCCCTATGGAGAGATTCCATCCTCAACCAGTTCATCTTCCCAATCTAAAGACTCTAACATAATCCCATCTATTTTTTAATCAATATCATTAACTTAGGCCCACTAACCTATCAACAAGGTGGCCAAACTAAAACCTTTCCTATCATCTATCTTGAGATGATTGACTATGATTCACCCACTATTTACACCATCCAATGCCAAGATGATTATTCCATCCTCACCTACCTTAGTATAGGGGATTATTATATATACAAATACCTTCCCCCTAAGAACCAACCATGTTAAATGAGTCCACTATAGATATTAACTTGGGAACTTAGGAAAACCGTCACATCATTAAATTTGGCCAATCCTTAAACTCAGATGAGCAACATGATTATCCCAACTTCTTTCAAGACCATATCATCACATTTACATGGTCTTATCAAGATATTCCCAAGATTGACCCTTATATATCTATCCATAACATCATTACCCATATTGAGGCTAAGTCAGTATGACAAAAGCTTCATAAAATTCACCCTCACATAGCTCTTCTCATCAAATAACTTCAATGCCTTCTATCCATAGAATTCATTCAATCTAATGATTATCCACAATGGGTCTCTAACATTGTTCCCATCACCAAACCCACTAGTGGACTTCATATTTCCATCAATTTTTGTGACCTTAACCTTGCATGTCCCAAGAATGACTTTGCTTTACCCAACAGTGACCAAATAGTTGATATTATCATGGGACACAAGATGTTATCTCTCATAGATAAATTTTTTCAAGATATTATCAAATCTTGATCAGCCCCTCAGATCAACATAAAACTATATTTATCACCCCTAGGACACTTTATGCTAGCAGGCATGCCTTTCAGTTTAAAAAATGAAAGACAGACTTATCAATGAACCATGACCTATATCTTCCATGATCTTATCTATAAGATTGTAGAAGATTATGTGGATGATCTCTTAGGGAAATCCAAATACCACAAGGATCATCTAACTATTCTTGCTATCATCTTCGATTGACTAATCCAATTCCATGTCAAGTTCAATCCCAAGAAATGCATTTTTGGGGTTCTCTCTAGGAAGCTCCTTGTCTTTATAATTTCCATCATGGAATTGAAATTGATCCTACCAAGGTCAAGGCCATCCTAGAAATACATCCCCTAACAAATATTAAACAACTTCATAATTTATAGGGAAAACTCTAATATATCCATCACTTCATCTCCCGACTATCAGATAGATGCCAACCCTTTCACCATCTCATGAAGAAAGACACATCCTTTAGATGGACCAAATATTATCAACAAGCCTCTAATTCACTCAAGAAGTACCTAATTTCTCCACCAATTCTTATCCCCCCTAAGGATGACCAACCTTTCTACCTTTACAATTCACCATTGATCACTCTTTGGGTATAATGTTGGCTCATCAAGATGAACAAAATAAAGAGAAATCCATCTATTATTTTAGTTGCATGCTTATAGATTATGAGACATTATATACCCATCATGAAAAAATTTGTCTTTCTCTCATTTTTATCACCTCTAAACTCTGTCATTACCTTCTTAATCACAAAACATATGTCATTACCATTGTTGACCAAATCAAATATATGCAGTTTAATCCATACCAAAATCAATGTATGGCTAAGTGGTTCATGATTCTAGCTGAGTTTAATCTTGAGTTTCTTCACCAAAAATACATTAAAGGGTAGGTCATTTCTGACCAATTGGCTGAGGCTCCCCTCCCAAATAACCAACCCATTCCATTGATCTTTCAAGATGAGTCTATTGTGACTCTTTCTCAGGAAGAACTCCCTTATCAAATGACCATGTTTTTCAATGGCTCTAAATGCCAACATGGTGGGGGTGTAGGCATAATTCTCATTCCATTTCATGGAGAACGTCTTCCACTTTCCTTTAAACTTGAATTTGAATTCCCTAACAACATGATTAAATACGAAGCTTTGTTCATTGATCTCTAAACTACTCTCACCTTGGGAATCAAAAACATTTCTATTTTTGATGATTCCCAACTCATGATCAACTAAGTCAATGGGTCCTATCATTATAAAAATGATTTTTTGAAAAACTATAATCTTTTCTTTGACAAACTCTCAACATATTTTATACTTTACCAGATCTAGTTCATACCTAGATCTACTAACAAATTCATAGATACAATAGCCTTCCTTACATCTCAAATTCCCTCTAAACCTACTAAATCTAAACTATTTGTCACCATCCATCATTTCATTAGGACTTCATGTATTAGTTCAGACCTTCTTATAATTTATAGTGTGGAGGCATTTATTTTAGATGTTTGGTATGACCAAACTTTTAATTACCTTAACCTTGGCATCATTCCACCTTGTCTCTCAAATATTCCTAGAAAACCTTCATTCAGGGTACCTCTCATTATACTATACTAGGAGGAATTCATTACAACTGTGGCTTTGTAAACCTTATTCTTTGTTATCTACAAAGTCATGAGATTTCCCACACTATCAAGAAAACTAATGATGGAATCTATGGGGGACATTTTAGTGGCCTCATTGTCACTAAAATAATCCTACACCTTGGATACTATTGGCCTACCCTCAATTAGGATTATTGTGACTATGTAAATAGGTGTGTAAAATTCTAAAAACATACTAATAACTTGCATCATGCACCTGCTCATGGACTTTAGGTATCCAAATAGTATTGGCCCTTCTTGTTGTGGGGGTTTGACCTCATTGAAGAAATCAATCCTTACTCGTCCCAATGATACTAATTCATCATCATCACTACCGAATATTTCACTAAATTAGTGAAATCCATTACCCTCATCTTGATCAAAGCCAAAAAAATTATCGATTTCATCAATCACCACATCATCTGTCATTTTGGTGTCCCTCACAAAATTATCAATGATAATGACAAATCCTTCAAAAAAAGAAAGTTTAATCCCTCTATGATGCTTTTATCATCAAGCTCAACAATTCCTTTCTTTATTATTCCATAGGCAAATGGATTGGTAGAATCCTACAACAAAACCCTTATCAAGATGCTAACAAAAGTTCTAAGTACTTTAGGTCAGGATTGACATCCACACATCCCATTCACTTTGTGGGCCTATCACACTAGCATCCAAACCTCCATGGGTGCTACACCTTTTTCCATAGTCTTTGGCACTGAGGCTATCTTACCTATCAAACTTCAGATCCCCTCTCTTCATATATCCTTGCAAGACATCATTTTTAAAGATGATTATTGTTAAGAATGCCTCACATGCCTTGAGTTGCTTAATGAGCATCACCTTGTTGCCTTTAACCATCTTCACATCTACTAAGAGCGTATCACCCATACTTATAACAAAAAATTGAAAGAATGGGAATTAAATATTAGAGACCTCATCCTTAAACCAAACCAACATGTAATAAATATGGAGAAAAATAAAAAAAGGTAAATTTTATTTTAATTAACTTGGACCCTATATCATCACCCATAAGTCTAAATTAAGAGCTTATCTTTTGTCCTCTCTTAAAGTCAAACTAAAACCTAAACCTCTCAACACTTCACATATACAACCTTTCTATTATTAAGGAAGATCTAATAAACCTTGTTGTCTAACCTGAGCTCATCCCTTGGTTTATGATATTCTCACCTCCCTTACCCTATTACCCTATTCCTCTTGGGGACATGTGATTACAACAGACCCATGTGATTATCCATTATAAATTTTAGCCCAATCTTAAATATGGGTACCATGGATTAGCCCATGATGGATACTTTTCATCTTTAACTAGATGGAATCCCATGGTCACTTATTTCCAAAAACCACTTTCCATTACCTTGTAACCACCTTTTGTGGTAAAAATATTACCCCTATAAAGGTCAAACTCTAAGCTTGAAAGATGTGTCCATGTCTAAAATAAAATTTAAAAAGGCTCCATTTTCTTAATTACAAATTGCTCCCTCAAATGATGGCTACCAATTAAATTTAAAATAGATAGACTAATCCCTCGAAGGATATCTATCAAACACTTATTCATATTTATACTTAGACCACTCCCTTGAAGGATGGATAAGCCAACATGTCAAACCTAATCTCTTCCTAAAAGATACAATTAGATCTATTAAAGCATTTGAAGCTTCTCAGAATGATCATCTTCACCCTTTTCATAAATGTGAGTAATAAATGACCCTATCAAAATATATTTACTCCAGAAGGATCATAATCAGTTCTCTCATGAAAAATTATATTTTTAGACTTCCTGCATCGATCAGTCTACACATTGTAAAGACAAGGACTTGTTTATTTTGTTTCTTAGGTCACCTATAAAAAGGGTAAGTAAATCCACATTAGGTTCACATATCATGCCTTTGTTTACCTATCATCCCCTTTTCTTATATACCCTCTATAAATAAAGGGATTATGAGCTCAATTGATGCCATACATTTATGATGACACCTTTTCACTAAAAGCATGCTAATGTGAATCATATGAAAGGTTTATTTTCATTAAGATCAATCCCCCTAGGGTTTAACAAGGTCCAAGCAAATGAACCCAACATGTTTTTTTCTCAATTATATTGGTTCATAAGGATGTTGTCTCTAATTATATTGAGTTTTTTGCCTACACTTACTTTATGTGTTTTCATTAAAATATTAAATTTTATCTATACACATCACAACATTATTAAAATAGATCATAATCATAAACTATATCATGAACAACATATCTTGAATCATAAAATGCACATGAACAAATCATAAAAACCATTTTATTTCACATTGAGTAACATCACATTTGCACATTACTTAAATTTTCACCATATCCAAGCATATACATCATAAATATTGTCCCCATATCAAAATCTACCTATATAATCAGTAGCATCATCTAGAACAAAACATTAAACCATATATCATCACATGCCTATAATAAGAACATCTATCTAAATAATCACCATAATAATAAGTCCATAAACAATCATCATCTATAACATCAAAAACATCTAAGTCACTCATCAACATCAGTCATAATCATCACATCATGAACATACAAAAATCCATCTCATAAAACATACACACTCATATATATCTATCTCACATCGATGACACATAAGTTAGTATCAAAATACATATATACATATCAAAAAATATACAATCTCATCATGGGCCTGCACTTGGAGTACCACTACAATTGGCCCCATCTATACCTATACCTAGTGGTGGTCCCCCTAGGACCCTTGTTTGACCCATTATTGTAGCCCACTAAATTGGGGTACTAAGCATGGTCTCACCACCCATGCTAGATCTATAATTAGTGAATCTCATGACATGGGGAAACTAATCAAATACCATCACCTCATAATAATGAAGCTCTTATATAGTAGATAAATAATATGCCCATGGCACTAAATCTATTATCCCTCCTATTGTTTCACCTACCACACCCACACCAATCTACCCCTATAAAGCACTTATCTATCCATGTAGACTAGCTACCTTTCCCTATAGACTGATAACTTGGACTTATGCCTAGTCCCTCTCCACCATCATAGCCCCCACCTATCCCTATAGTGCCATAATCTAGCCCTACAATATGGTAACCTACCCCTATAATGTTTTTATATGCACCTAGGCCATAGATAATGTCATTGCTACCTAAAAATCACCTTGTGTTGGTCCATGTGCTATATTAATGTCCATAGGTCCATAACCCCCATCCTCCCAACCAAAATCCACTACCATATATCTATCCTAAAACCATGTAGGATAATCAGCTATAATGCCTACATCATCTCTCTCTCTAATATGTAGTTCTTCATGGTCCAACTCTTCCTCCTATGGCTATGGCTCTGGCAATAAAAACTTTGCATCCTCCTTATTATACCATGAAAAAATAGGTAAAATACCCTACACAAGCCCAAACTATCTCTGCACTCTCCCAAATGGGATGAAATATGTCTCACCATCTCACCTCCCCAATAACCATCTCTAACTCTACAAGGCTAACATGTGATATATGTATTGAACCCATGCAAGCCAAGTACTATACATCCTCCCAACTATATCTCAAAGTAATAAGACCTCCAAGGCATCTCCAAACCAATCAATATTCCTCACAACACCACTAGCCCCTATCATCACCCCATCCCTCCTTTACTGATAAAATTTGACTCTTTATTCTATCAACAAGTAACCCTCTATAGGTAGGCATAATGGTTTTAACACCCATATGTGCTCATAAACCCAATAACAGAGTATGAACCCCATATTGATACCATAAAACCTTTGTGATTTAAAGCCCCATAACTCTTTATAAATATACACTAATAGAACTTGGGCCCATCTTAAGACCATACTCCCATGTACCAACTCCATGAGTACCCCTATTAGAACATAAGGGAACCTCCCTCCAACTATATTTGATAAAGCATAACAAGTCACCACCACCTGTATCATCATTAATAAGTGTTTCTTTCCCTAGGCTCATTGATATAATGGCTTGATGTTGAATCCACCAATATGGATCTATACATGCACTCTATCCACCTTGAATAATAGATCCATACACTCATTGATCTCCTTTCTCTCTATATGATATATCACATCCCCTCAGATGGGTAACTAGGTGATCCTATGCACATCCTCCAACATGATGCTCAACTCTCTGGTTGATAACTAGAATGTGTTAGTTGTTGGGTCCCATCTCTCAATAAGGGAAACTATCATCACAACATCTCTGGGAAGGAATTGGTAATGAAACATCACTCCAAAACCAACCACCTCCATATGTCACTAGTCTTATATAGACATATCATCTCTCACCTCTAAAAAAATCTCAAGCATTCGATCCTACATCTAGATCTGCTCTCAACCCTGTAAAATAATCATACCCAAAATAAGGTGATAACTTATCCCTATTTACATTTCCCAAGATATGATGAATACAAATCACTAGTAAACCTACTAACAATATTTCATCTATCCCTTTCCCACACCTATCTCTCATAACTACAAATAATAATTTCAACACTTGGATTTTACACACCTTTCACCTACTCAATTCTAATTCATCTTATCACATCAATCTTACCCTTCATCTCTTTATAAATGGTTATTTAAACACCTTCATACTTCTTGTCTCTATCTGAGTCCCAATTATCTATACAACACTTCACAATACCCTTAAAAATTTCTTCTCTTATCTCATCTATACCAATCTACAACATGACAACATTTTATCCCCTAATCAATTTTTTACCTCTGTAATCATCTTATCCTACCATGCATCTTTTCTTAGATGACTATTATATCAATGAAAAAATTACCTCCATCTCATCTCTAAACAAATACCTATTCTCTACATCTATTTACCTACAAAACCTTAACCATTCCTCAAAACACTCAAATCATTTTTCTATCTCGATCATCGACATAGTATCTACTTTTTTCACAAAGAGACCTATCTTTAATGAAAAACATTGTTAAAAATCTACCATTTCTTGAATCTTAAAACATGCTCAACCATTATCTTTAAAAAATTAGCACAAAAACAAAACCAACATTTAAAAACCATTTATAATATGACACAAATATAATATAATATCAATCAAATCATAAAACCCAAACCAACACGTACCCCCTTCTCATTCCCTTTCCCCAATAAAGTAACTTTTAATAAAATGCTATAACAAATAAATACAATCCAGCCTACTTACCCCTCTCTTTTTCCTACCCAAAATCCACCTTTCATTGATCATCAATAGTTCCCTCAACCATCAATGGTCTCCTTGGGGTATTTTACCCCTCATGTCGACTATCATTAGTCGAGTCAACCATTGAAAATCAATTGGTGATCATCAGCAATGAGACTTGAACCCTAAATCTCATATAATCCTTCTAAACCCCCTCCTTCTCACACTATTTCTTCTACCACCTCTCCTATGACCACACTAGTTTACACTTTCCTACCCTTAACCCTATTTTACCTTTTTTTTTAGAAATTTCACAAAGTCTAAATCCCCAAACCCTAGAAAAATAAAACCTATGACATCTTCTACCCAAAATATTTCTCACTCCCATGTAATCCCATGCATTTTATATATCCTAAATTATAATCCATAACAAATGTAACATAGAACCTACCTCATTTCGTGATTGATGATGATGTCTTAACCCTTGTTTAGCTACCTAAAAATGTTCATCACTAGTATCCATCTCATTTCTACTCAATCCACCACTCAATCATAATTACCAATACCCTCTTGATACCTCAACACACTTCCAACAATCATGAACAAGTATCATACCCAATGCTCAAACAAGTACAAAATGCCAAAGTCAATTTGCAAATAATGAAAAAATTTCACTAGTTACCTTTTTACTATAACTTAGGGTTTTTTACCCAACCATTGATAGTTATTTAGCCATCAATAGTTAACCTTAACCATTGGTAATTACCTAACCATCAATGGTTAACCCTAACCATCGATAGTTAGGGTTATACTCATTGTTACCCACACTCATCACCATTTTTACCTAAGCAAAACCTTGTAGTACATCAAAGTGGAGTAACCCAATTTGTACCACACCTTGACATATTTAGGAGTAACCCTCTCCTCCAGCCAATAATAACTACATTAGGCCTGAAGTCCATGTTGGACCCACTATCTATGGGACTATGTAGGTATCATCTTCTTGCCTAGTGCATTAAGAGTTAGCTCAACCACTCCCTACCCAACAAGCCACCTAACCCATTAGCCCACATATACCTTGACATTAGGATACTTTTTTAACCAACCTATTTGCATGCCTTGTGATGACCTTGATTTGGTCATGATTAACCACCTTGACCGATTTTTCCATGTTAAATGTTTTCATTTTATACCACCTCATACATGACCTAACCATTTTGTTTTTAGGAGCACTTCCTAACCTAAATACTTCAAAAAACATAAATCTTGTCTAGGAGACTTGATATGTGTGACTCGATCAACTATGACCAATGCTAGGGATCAATTACTTCATCATTTCTCTTAGAACCCAAACTTTTTATTATCAACATTGGCAACTTTAGTCTTTACATGATTTTGTCTCTCATACTTCATCATATTTTATGCATGTATTTGCATATCAAATGCCCATACCATTTCATCACCAACCTTATGACCCCCATTTTACCTTTTATTAAAACATGACCTAGTTTTAGTTTTACCTCATCAACTCATAGTTTGAGGGGGAATACCCTCCTCCCATACTTGGGGCAACTAGACCTCAATTAGTCAATAGTTCATTGTTTTCTATGGCTTATTGACCTAAAGCCACATAATAAGAAGAGGAAAAATGTAGACACTCAAAAACATCTCCTTAACTAGTTTTCAATGTCAAACTACCTTAGACCTATTATTGACCTTCAGTTACTAATTCACCTAGTTAACTCACCCTTAAAATAACCTATTCTATACTTTAATACTCATTAATTCACCTAGGACACCCTTTTATAAACATTTTAGAACATAAAATTAGATCCTATTTTCACCCTTTTGTGCTTGGGGGTATGATCATTGATGGTCAAACTAACCATTGATGGTTTTCTTGACCATCAATGGTTAGGTATCTAAGCTTACAAAAAAACAACTTTTGGCTGTAAGAAAGATAAGCATGGAAAAAATATAAAGTTTACCATGCAAACCTTATAACTTACCATTTATACAAATTGGCATCTTTATCCTAGACCAACTTAATAACTTCCTTCCTCCTCACTTAACAACATTGGGCTATAAATTAAGGGCTCTTGGAAGAGAAAATGATCCAAAAATTGCATCCATACTCTTTTTTTGTCTTTGTACAAGCACCGTAGACACTAAAACTCTATCCACATGACTTTTGAAGGATAAATTACTGCTATGTTATCCGATTTCATTCAACTTATCACTATCTTACAATTTGCATCATACATGTATTCTTTTCTTATTTCTAGCATTTCCTTCCTTCATTAAGTCTTTTTATCTTGATCAAATCACCTACACATAAACCCTCACTCTTAAAATCTATATTCAACCTTCTATCCATTAATCACCCTTCCTCTAACTCTACTTAAATATCCCCCAACATTCCTATAGGTATCCATAGCTAATTATTATAACTATTATGGTTATAGCAACCATCACCAGTTACTTAACCATCGATGTTTAGACCAATCACCACTGGTCAACCTGATCGTCACTAGTCACCTATCAAGCCAAATAATAGCTTGTTATTTTTTACCTCACCCCACTAGACCATCTTTTTGCTTTTAAACTATCCACGGATCCTGTTGAGATTCTCCAAACCTTACCTTGACATACTCTATCATGGTATTGACCTACCATGTTATATTTTTCTATCATATTGAATAGGTATGTTACTTATTTATTGCATAAGCATTTATGTTCTTATTAATTGATCATCTTTCATTTATATTATCCAAATATTTTTATCATTAGGGGAGTGGATTGATAACCATCCAAGGGATCTTTCACTTCTTCGATCTAACATGTTTCTTGGTAGTCCACCCTTCATAATTGTTTAAAAAACAAGTTGGTTTAGTGCATTCTTAATGCAAGTAGTCCTTCCTCACCAAAAAGGAGCTCCCGCTTTGTCAGGTCATCAATGAGTGCAATGTTTAACTAGGTACACACCCCTCATTTGTTATTTCTCTCCTTTATCCTAAAAGTTATAAATAGAGTAAGAAATAGTAATAAATAGTTACCAATGAATTAATTTCTCTTAAAAGGTAAAAAAGTCAAAATTATAGGACTTACCAATCTTACAATTAGTTTGGACAAACAAATAAGCATCCTTTTCAAGGTAATACTCAAGGATAAGGTCAAATAACTCAAGATAGGCCTTATCAAAGTTACAATAATAATTCCCCATCATCTTATAAAACTCTTATTCCCACTCAAAACAACTTTGTTTAATAATAACCATGCTATCCATCGTATGACCAAAATCAAGACTAAGTTGCATATGCCAATAAAATGCATAATCAAGCTATGACAATGCAAGGTAATAAACCATCTCAAGTTCCAAATTTTGAGGTGAAGATGATAAATTAAAAGGAAAATATACAAAAAAATATGATTCTACTCTTGTAAATCATTTGGCGGGATATTTTTATGCCATCAGCCATTTTGGAAATTTAAGTAATGTGAATGGTAGTGTGCCCTCTAACACTAGATCTAAAAAGAGGGTTGTTGAAGAGATAGAAGGGGTAACTCAAGGACCTATTTTTACTTATACATCAACTAAAATATTATGTGGTATAACTCATCTCTTAGGGTGTAAAAAAATCAAAAAATTTATAATGTAAGGCTAGCTCATACATATCCATGTTCACATGCTACACCACAAGGTAATAGTGATTCTAAAGAGCCTTGTAAGATGAACAATCCTTCTATAAATCTACTGGATCAGATGAAAAAGTTAAATATGGATATTTACTTATGGGATTCATTTAAAATATTGAGACAAAAATATATGCTTCAAAAGGAATTTTAAGGATTAGGTAAGCAATTTGGATCAACTAGGGATAAAAATGTTGTCTTGGTAAATGGAACTCAAACCATTGATGGACAAGTGAATAAAATTGATAAGACTCATCCTTTTTATTTATCCTTGACAATTGGTTATTTTTTATTTCAAAATTTCATCATAAATAGTGGGGCTAGTACTTTAGCTATGCCCAAGTCAATAGCAGATAAACTAGGCCTCAAGTATGAACAAATAACTAATAAAGTTTTATAATTGGATGGGTCACCAAAAAAGACCTTGGGAGTAGTCAATGATTTTGATTTAAATTTAAATTATTGTCCTAATTTTTCCATTCCTCATGATGTGGTTGTGGTGTATTTACCTCCATACTTTGTTCTTGGTTTGTCAAGAGACTTTATAGCCAAGATAGGTGGATACTTGGTAGCCAATTGGTCCTATATGGTTTTTAGGACAAAGTATGGTACCAACATAAATATTTAATCAAATATCATAAAAACCATTTATATCCATGCATGCCTAAGGTTTTAAATGTTAATTATACTATTCTTGATGAGGAAGAGCTTCACATGGATCAATATCCAACCTCTTCTCTTAAAGGAGTTTTTGATTTATATCTAGAGGAATGGGGAGTTGATCACTATGAGCATGATCCTTAAAAATTCATAAAGTAATCTGGTCTTGTAGTGTATTGAATTCATGATCAGGACCCTTTCATGCCAAACTTGATGAAGCCAAGTGAAAATATTGATGGTTTATGGTAGTTATTCATTGATGGATCTAGAATCAAGGTTGTAGTAGGTGGTGGAGCAATGTTAGTTTCTCCATCTAAGGAAAGGTACTACTCTAATTTTAGATTTCACTTCACTTGTACTTGTAATGTAGTAAAATATTATTCCCTCATTTATGGCTTTGAGTGGGCTAGGAAAAGAGGTGTGAAAGAGCTTCAAGTGTATGGTGATAGTGAGTTAGTTGTGAACCAAGTAAGAGGCCAAAATATGACTAAGAACTCTTTGCTTAAGTCCTATAAGCATATATTGTGGGATATTATAGAATATTTCCAAGCCTTCAACATCAAGTCTATCCAAAGAGAAGACAACAAACATGATGATAAGTTAGCATGTATTGGAGCTAAGTTTGATGTTCTAAAGGGGATAAGAGAAGATAAGAACTAGCACATATCAAGGTGATTTTAAGGCCCTCTATACTTGATAATGTCACTAATTGGTAAGTGTTTTATAGTGACCAAAAAATATATTTTTTCCTACAAAAGGAAGCTAAGTTTTCCTTAAGGACTTAGTCCAAACTACAATAGCAATATGGAGGGTAGATTGTATAATTGAAGATAAACAAGATCCCTAAAGGCTTAGTAACACTTGAGAGTATCTTTAGTGATGATCATCAGTTGAAGAAGGAAAAGGTAAGCATGTCTAATAAGAAAGAAAATTATGATAGAGTACAAATATTCAAAGATAAGTTGCTTTTCCTTGGGAAGGTATGTACTAGAGAAGAAAGATGTTCTTTCATTGAGTTATACAAAGAATTTTATGATGTCTTTGCATGGGAATATAGTGATTTAAAGAGATTTGATATAAATTTAGCTCAACATACCATATATCTAGATAATAATTCTAAGCATTTAAAGCAAAAATAGAGGCCAATCAATCCAAAGATTTGGCCTCTCACGAGAAAGGAGCTTATAAAGTTGATTGAGGCAAAGACAATTTTTCCTATTAAGCATTCATCTTGGTTGGCAAACTTAGTCCTGATAAAGAAGAAGAATGGGTAAATCAAGTTATGTGTTGAGTTTAGATACTTGAATAGAGTTTATTTGAAGGACCATTATCCTCTTCCTTATATGGTGTAGATAGTGCAAGTTATGGTAGGTAGTGGAAGGTTCTCACTCCTTGATGGATACTCAGGGTATAATTAGACCTTGTTAAATAAAAGTGACCAATATAATACAACCTTTAATAATATATGGGGTACATATGATTATAGTAAAATTACTTTTGGTTTGTCTAATGCTAGAGAAACATTTCAACATGTAATGGATATGGCTTTTCAAGATCTAATAAATGATATAGTGTTGGTGTATCTTGATGATATCATGGTCTTATCCAAAGATGTAAAATATCACTTGAATCACCTTAGGTAGATTATTGAGAGATATAGAGAGTTTGGAATTGCTCTCAACCCAAAGAAGTGTGTGATTGTTATCCATTAAGGCATTATCTCAAAGGAATGCCTATTTATAGATCCTGAAAGGGTGAGTGCAATCTTGGAATTGACTTTAACCAAACACAAGAAGGTTTTCAATGTTTATTTGGAAAAATAAATTTCATAAGGATGTTTATTCTTGAATTTGATAATTTAGTCAAGCCCCTAACCTCTATGTAAAGGAAAGATGAAGTGTTTACTTCGAGAAGAATAAGGAAAGAGAGTTTTGAAGAGATTAAATAAGCTATTGATCAAGCTCCAACTCTTTCAAGTCCTAATTTCTAAAAGGACTTAAATTTGTATACATTTGGAAATTAATAAGTAATCTCTACCATGCTCACTCAATCAAATGAAGAAAACTTGGAGTAGCCTATTGCCTTCTTTAGTCAAGGTTTGGAAGGTTATGAGGTAAGATACACCTATGTAGAGAAGCAAGTAATTATAGTTGTTATAATTATAAATAAGTTTAGGAATATGTTATTTGAAAAAAAATATTAACATATTGGTACCTCATCCTAGTGTCAATTGAGTAGATTTGAATGAAAAAAGGGTTTGTTGGATCACAAAAGTGGTGGAGTATAATGTAGAAGTCAAGACAACCAAGATAGTGAACAGGAAGGGATTATGTGAGAACCTTAATTTATATTTAAAGGAAAAAAAAAAGGAATATATTTTATCACTTCATGATGACCCTATGACAACTACATCTTCATCGATGAGGAGTTGGACCAAAAAAATGATCCATTTTTTTCAAACTGGTGAGTGTCCACAAGGCCTAGATAGAGATAAAAGAAGATAATTCAAATTATAATATAATAATTATGTACTTGTTGATGGAGTGTTGTTTAGGAAGGAATTTTTATGTGTTATATTGAGATGTGTTGAATCAGACCATGTTGAGAAAACATTTTTTGAATTTCATAATGGACTAGCTAGTGGTCACTTTGATCCAAAAACCATAACTGCTAATATTATGAGAGCTAAATATTTTTGGCATAGTTTGTTCAAAGACACCCTTGTTTGGATAAGGAAATGTAAAAAAACTTATCTTTGATGGTAATCAAAATATTGTAGCATTGCCTCTTTATCCAATACAATTAAACCAACCTTTTATGCAATGGGGTCTAGATTTTATAGGCCTAATCAACCCACCTTCTAGTACTAGACAAAATTAGGTGTTGATAGATATAGATTACTTTAAAATATGGATGGAAGACGTATCTATTAAGGAAGAAAATGAAATTTTAGTTATATATTTCTATTAAGGCATAATGACAAGGTTTGGGGTTCCTTCAACAGTAATTTCAGATAATGCATTTGCTTTCCATAGAGTGAACACAAGTGAGTGGGATTTGAAACATGGAATTTATCTTTGCTCTTCATAAAAATATTATCCACAAGGGAATAGACTAGCTGATTCCATCAATAAGAATCTAATTAGGATCATAAAGAGGACAATGGAGGAAAACCAAAGAACTTGATATTCTAAGTTGAAGATAGATCTTTGGGCTGATAAGATCACCCCAAAAAGAGCCATTGGAAACTCACTATATACAATTGTTTATGGGAGATAAGATAGACTACCTATTTCACTTGAGTTACTAGATTTGGATCGCACTTACCAGATGGAGTTGATAGAAAATGAAAGCATGGAAGTCATGTTGTATGAGTTGATGGAGCTTGAGGAAACAAGAGATAAAGACATGTAAATTATGAGAGCTCATCAAGACAAAAAAAAGAGATAATTTTATAAGAAATCCATGTCAATAATTTTCAAAGAGGGGGACATTATTCTAAAGTGGGATGAAGATAGGGATAAGCCTATAAAATACACAAAGTTTGATGCTTTTTGAAGTGGCCCTTATGTCATCACTCAATGGAAGCAATATGATGCTTTAAAAATTTAAAAGTTGGATGGAAAGGAGCTTCATATCCTAGTTAATGGGATATATCTCAAACATTTATACTAAGGTTATCCTCTCTCCTTGTACATAGTTATTGTTTTCCTTGTTTTCCCTAAGTGTTTATACACATGTGTGAGTCTTGTTGGTGTTTTTATTTGTTTTGTGTTTGCTTGGTGTGTTGTGGTTATTTGGTGTGTTTTAGGCAAATTCATTTCTAGTTTTCCTCAAAATTTCATTGACTTCCTATCCCATGGATTGATAAGGCTATTGGTCTTTAGTATAGCAGGTATACTACCCCTATGATTCACCATTTTGTTGACCAAATTTGAATTTTAGGTCAAATTTGGACCTCTATAGGTAAAAAAAATTATTATTTTAGATATTTAAGGGTCAAATAATTTGTCATATACTATTTTAATAATGCACTTTTAGCCTTAGTCATGGTCTAATAGGTTTATTTGTCATTTTGAGTCATTTAGTGGGATTTTAGGGGTCATAAATGCAAGTGGCACAATTAACAAGGTTTTGAAGTTTATTATTTTCCTTTAAAATTTCTAATAGGTAATATTAGATATTAGTAACATTAGTTAGATCAGAATATTGTAGGTTGTCTAACTGAAATTAAAGAAACCAACTAAAAAAGGGAGCATTTAACACTTGTATAGCCTATTGGGGAAGGTGATACATGGTAAAATATCATGTAAGGAATATTAATCTTATTCAAACTCTTATAAATTATGTTCATGCTATGTAAGTGTAATTTTTATTCTAAAACTATTCTACTCCTTCTTTGCCTTCTTAGACATATAGAAGTGACCAACAAGTTTGTGCTTAGTATGAATAGCGAAAGAGGTTTTAATGAAAATTATTTTGGGATGTGATATTAAACATAGATAGCTTAATTTAAATATAAAGATTTCAAATATTTATAAATTATGCTTTATGAATCATCCTTTACAAGCTGATTGTGTTTTTTTACACACTATTTCCTACACCCTATTAGTTTTGATCCATTTTGGACCAATCCATACAATCCATACAAACCAATTGGTGAGGTGGACTAAATAAGATGTTTTATCTCTTAATATATGATTTAAATTCTTATTTTTATGTTTCATGGCATTTTTATGAGAAAATCATCTCAGGTTGGTAGATTAGTCTCATTTAGTATGACATGTAGTTTTTCACCATTTTCAGAGCTCCCAGGATTTGATAATAGTTAAGGAGATGTGATATGGTATTACACATGTATTAAGGACATATATTCACCTCATTTAATTATTTGTTTTCAATATATCATGCTTTGGGCATCTTACAGTCTTACCATTCCTTAGAATCAACTCTTTGTTCAATTTCACTTAGTCACCTATATAGGCTTATTTATCTTGTTCATAGAGTTATAATCAGGGTGAATAGGTTGGTTCAAGTAATTAATATCTAATTATATTTAATTTTTATGTTTTATGAGGTGAAATATTGGTTACAATTTCACTCATTACATCAAACAGTCTCGAGATACCCTTGCCTACTATATTCCATATGTATGTAAGTGGTTTTCACATTGAAAGGGATGTTTTGGAACTTGTTTCAAGATTTCATTGGTGTAAATCATGTATTTTAAGGATTTTAAATGAGTTTTATTTATCTATGAGGATTTTCCTCCATACATTTACTTCATTTCATGGTCACTATCCAGATTCAACCCATACACACATACATGCATCTCATGACAACGTCATGAAAGCCTTAGTAGTGGTTTTATTCCTTTTGAAATGTGAAAATTCATTTAAAGGTATCAAGGGATGACTTGGAACATTAAAAAAAAATGAAAATACATACTATTCATTCCATTACAACTACCTAAACTTAATCTACCTATGCTGTAAAATGACCACCTACAGGTGGTAACACAAAGAGATGGGGAACTATTTTGAGGCATTAGAATGAATTATGAATTTATCATGATGGTAAATATGGTTAAAGGATAATTTTATACCTACTTATAATACTATTATCAAAAATTCTAGTGTTGAATACCTTTAAAGCATGAGATAACTGAATTTAGGGAGACTTTTCTTAAAATACAAAAATAGAGGTATAAGGGGTTTTGGTAGGTACCCTATAACACATTTGAAAACAATTATAAATAATTTAAATAGGTGATATATTCTATCATGGATAGGATTTATATAAATATTGGAGTTTTAAATTCATTTCAAGTTATAAGTTGAAAGCCTCAAAGTGGCCTAGAAAACACTAAAATCTTGCATTAATATCTATAGGCTTGGAGGTTCGAGTGACTATTGATATCCTAACTTGAAAATAATTCATCTACTCATAGATAGGATGATCCCATGGATGGAATCATATTGAAAATATAATGAATCCCATTATAAATATGTGTATGCATGTTTTTCAAGCTCATGGCCACCTACAAGTGTCCCCACATAGAAAATATACACCTACAGCTGGGAAGATAGGTAGTGACCCAAGCTTGATGTCTAGGTGGTGTTTTAAGGCATGTAAGGTGAATAAAGGTATGTAATATATGATACATGGATCTTATTCTTCATTTAAATTATTTAAACACCATGACCAATCTTAGTTAAGGATAATACACACCTATAATAGTCATTTTGGTAGAGTATCTCAGTCAACAAGAAATGACTCAGTTTATGAGCTCAAAGTGCATATAAAGGGTTAAATGGAGGTTTAAGTGATGAAATAAACCAAATAAAACCTTATTCAAGGCCATGATGATCTCCAAAAACCATTAAACATGTGAAAAATGATGAGCTTATAATATGGCTCATTATTGACATGTTATTTCCATCAATTCATCTCTCGAAGGATATTATCTTATTCAAATCTTAGATTGTTAGATAGCTAATACATGGAAAATAGATATTTGTCTTTTTTATATTGAACCAAATATTAAACCTTTACATTATCATTAATGTCTAATACATAGAATGTTTTAGTGATTTTTGTTGTGAAGAATTCTCAAGAAGAAGACACAGGTGATGTATAGTGAACGTTCAATTTTGATCTCCATTCAATAGAACTACAGACTTCACAGGCTTGCTACTATAGACTCTATAGGCTTGTTTCTATGGAATATATAGGGTTGTTTCTACAGACTCCATAGGCTTGTTTCTATAGACATTGTAGGCTTGTTTCTACAGACTCTGTAGGCTCATTCCTCCTGACTCTATAGGGTCAGTTCCATAGATTTTGTAAAGATGAAGCTAAAAATGGGGAAGCTGGAAGCCAAATAGGATAAGAGAGAATCATTCCAGCTAGAATCAAATAAGGAAATAACCACCTTCTATTTTATAGGATTTTCTTTCGATAAAGTTGTATATATATTTGGATCTTAGGACTATTGTAGGATATGATATCTATTTCATTAGAATAATTGGATCTCTTAGAAATCCAATCTCCTATCTTTGGATGAATGGATTGATCAAGGAATCCTATTTATTTGCATCCTATTTTGATTTTATTATATTAGTATAAAATGTAAGATTTTCATATATAATAGATATTAGATATCAAATTTTGGAGAGTTAATAATAGAGGAAAAGATTTGTACAAGCATATTACAGGTTTTAGCCAAATTGTAATCATTTTAGTTTTATGAATTATCACTTCAGTTTCTAGTATTGATTAATCTTTGTTCCTGAGTCTAAGAGGAGTAAGGACCCACTCTCCTTGGAACCAAGAAATGTGTACAATATTTATGTTATGTTTTATTAATTCATTGTTATAACTAATTATAATCTTGTTAATGCTTACATTTATTCATTAAAAAAATCAAAAAAATCATAGTTTTAAAGGCATTTTCTTATTCCAAAACCATTTCCTTTATAAGAAAAAGTGTGTTTTCTTTTACAACAGAAATGTGAGGCAAATTTCCTTTTGTATAGGAGTGTGAATTTACTTTCCATGCAAGCGTAAATAGGAGTGTGATTTTTAATTTTAAGTAAAAGAGTGGATTGATTTGATTTCTTTTTTTTAGCAAAATAGTGAATCACATAGTTTAGGACACATTTCTTTCTTTAGTCAAAGTTGAATAGGAAAATCAAACACCCCCATAAGTAGCCTTCTAGATCTACCATCCTATATGTTACTGGAGATAGCTTTGGACATCAGTCCTTGTTGATAAAACATTAATTGAATATTGATTAAATGATGAGTTAAATGACACTCATCATTTTTGGTACCATTTTTGGGGAACATAAGGTGTTAGTAAGGTAATAGTTATTGATCTAGAGTGAAAAAAAATTGTAAAACCCATAAAATTTCAATAAATTGATGTACCATCCTAGAGACTCTAAAGGATGATTCATCCCAAAGTTTTCACCAATAACACAAGTTGACACTCCTTCAACATCTCTGAGTAGTGAACCAAAAATTGAAACCTATCTCTAAGAATATTTTGAAACTTGGATAAAAACTAGGCCATTGCCACAAGAAAACCCCATAGGACAAATTCCTCAAGATCAATCTCTTGTAAGAAGACACTATTTAGAATTTTCCAAGGATTTAGAAGAAGCATTTCAAAAATCCATAACTAAAGAAAATTTTGATAATTTTAAACAACCTATAACTAATACCAAAAATATTTAGTGGGAAGATCATCCTGGCTTTGAAACATCATCAGAAGAAGAAATGCCTCTCCAACAAAATCAATAACTTGCACAACTAGGAAGGACTTTTTCCTTTCCTATTGTTGTAGATCTTAATGATCAAACCCCCATGAAAAATATTTCACCAGCTAATTTTCCAAATTTATGGGCAAGATCTATATAATATCCTGATCAATTCATGTTTGAGTTTAAGGTGCTATGTAAAACCTATGATTACACAACAAATAGCTAGAAGTTAAAACTATTTCCCTCTACACTTAAAAATGTAGCTATGAGATGGTTCATGGGTTTACCTGGAGATTATATTAGAACATGGGATGACATGGAAACAAAAATATGGAACAAATACCAATATTACCAATGAGTGCAAAAAAGAAAAGAGGATTTACTCAAAATCAAATAGAATGAGGATGAATCTTTAGAGGATTATTTGGATAGATTCATGTTCACTCATAAAAGAAGCAATTATCCACTCACTGAAGATGTCCAAAAATTGGTTTTCTTGAAAAGGTTGGATGAAGATACTAGAGATGCCTTAAATTTGATGGGAGGTGGAGATATAATAAGTTAGATTTCAATCATATTTTTGAGCTTTATACCAACTACTCTCGAATGAAACTTGGAATTAGGAAAGGAAGGTTTGGGATATATAATGAAGTGGGTAAGTTAATGGAAGAATTTTCTAATCTAAAGATAGATATCCTAGTTATAATAAATAGCACTTTGGATGGCTTTCAAGCTAAGGAAAATGTAATAGAACCCTTAGCAATTTACTATCCTAAGTGCAGATAGAAACATGGCCTTAGAGACTGTCCCCTAGATAGAACCACTATTTCATCATGTGGGATCTGTGATGTAATAGATCATGATACCAAACATTGCACCCTTCTACCTATTTTAAAAAATCAAATTTAAACACAAGTCTAGTCCACTAAAGAAGTAAATTATATCCAAAGATAAAACTTTGCCCCATAAAACTAGGCTTAAGGATAGTTTAATGCAAGAAACCCAGTTAATCCATGGATGGCACCATGGAATTTTTTAGTTCCTTCACCTTTTTGGAATCAATCGAAAATTCCATCAATCCAAACTCCATGGGCAAGACAAGATTGGATTCCAACACCCCCATGGATGATGCCATAACCATAACAATAATGGGTACCGCAATAACAATGGATACCATAGCCATATCAACAATGGAATTAGCTATGGAACCCATAGCCACAATTCACCCAGCCAAGAAGAACACTTAAACAACAAATTATTATGCCACCCTGAGTTGTTTAGAAACAAGGACAAATCAATCAACCCTCAATGCCTGCACAACTAATAACAAATCTAAAAAATAAATAACTAGTACCTATTTATGTTAATGAATAGGAAGAGACAATCAATGTTGGAGCTATTAAGTGTTTGGACATATACTTAAGATCAGGAAAAACCATACAAAACCTTTAGTTCTCATTTTTGAGATACCTGATGAAAAAGAAAAAATAGACTCATCTCAATTAACCATTAGAGAGGCTGAAATCAAAATGAGCCTTGAAGCAAACAAAGAAAAAAATACTACCCCAGTAGTTCCTTTTCCTGAAAGATTAAAAGAAATTGGTATTAAACCAAAATCAAACTTGGTCCATGAGTTGAAAAAGATCAATATTGAGGTACCCCTTCTACAAGCTATTAGGGATATACTTGAATTAAACAAGATCATCAAAAACCTTTGTATCAAGACACCTAGAAGGAAAGCAAAATATCTATAAACCATTCATGTTGATGAAAAATATGCTAATTTATTAGTAGGAAAACTATTAGTTGCAAAATATGCAGATCTAGGAAGCCTAGTGATCACAATCAAAATTGAAAGAAAAGAAATTCCTAACGTCTTGGTAGATTTGGGAGCAACAATTAATGTTATGACAACTGATACTCTCAACACATTGTCTCTTATGAGAATGCAACCCATAACTACCATTTTTCAAATGGCAAACCAATCTGTAACTAAACTAGAAGGGATTATAGAAATGTTGAAGTACTAATAGAGTCTTGAGAGTATCTAATAGATTTCATGGTCTTGCAACCCAAAACAAAGAATTTAGGATATCCATAATTCTAGGTAGCCCATGGTTGGTTACTATAGTAGCATTAATTGATTACAGGTCAGGACACATGACCATTTCTAATGGGTTAAAATCCAAATGCATCTCTTTGTATTCTCCTACAAAACCATCAACAAATTACATACAAGAACTTTGGGTGGATGAATCAGACAACAAATTAAACAACATTTCCTCATTAGCTATGATCATAGTTAAAAAACACTTAAAAGAATTGAATGGAGACATATACCTAAAATCTATGGACTCTACCAGCCCAAAATCTATGGGCTCTACCAGTTCAAAAGCTATGGACTCTACCAATTTGAAAGCTATGGACTCAGCCAATCCAAAAACTATGGACTACCTTAGTTTAGGATTCTTGGGTCAGATAGAATATTATGAAACCTCCAATTCTACTTCTTCTATTGTTTTTCCATCATATGATCATGGATTGATCTAGGAAAGTGTGTTGAAATTGGAAGAATAACAACAAACTCATTTCTTAGATGCATTCCATTATTCTTTAGAAAGACTGATACCTCCTAGAAAATAGTTTGTTGATAATGTAACCATGTTTCAAAATCTACTTCCTCATCCATGTCTTTTGAACTCATTGATTAGTGAATTTAAGCAAATAGAATCCCAATACCCAAGTACAAAACCAATTATGGTATTACCTATAAAAATTTTAAACATCAATAGTTGGTTAACAAATGAAGAGGAACATCAACTCTTTGAAGTACTAGAAAGACATGACATGGATTTTGCTTGGGATTATACTGGCATGAAGGAAATTCACCCCAGTATATGCACTCATCACATTTATATAGAATCTATCAAACCAGTTAGACAACCAAAAAGAAGAATAAACCTAGCATTAAAGGAGATAGTCAAAATAGAGATCCAAAAGTTAATAGAAGTTGGGTTTATTTACCCTATCTCAGACAGCCAGTGGGTTTCACCTATGGTAATTATGCTCAAGAAAAATGGAAAATTAAGGGTATGTGTATATTATAGAGAATTGAACAAAGCAACACTAAGAGATTATTTTCCTCTACCATTCATTGATCAAGTTCTTAACAACTTGGTAGGAAAAAGATATTTTTCTTCCCCGGATGGGTTTAGTCAGTATAACCAGATAATGGTAGAAAATGAAAATCAAGATAAAACCACAATTACCTACCCTTAGGGAACTTTTGTTTATTGATTACTTCCATTTAGACTCTGTAATGCTCCAAAAACCTTCTAAAGAGTAGTTTTAGCAATATTCTCTAACATTACAAATGATTGTGTTGAAGTATATATGGACGATTTCACTATTTGTGGTGGAACTTATGAAGAGGCTCTTACCAACTTGGAGAGAGTATTGATCAGATTTGAGGAACATCAATTATCTTTGAGCCATGAGAAATGTTTGTTGATGATGGATGAAGGAATAGTGCTAGGACACCATATTTCTATAGAAGGCATTCAAGTAGTTCTAAAGAAAGTCAAAATAATTTCCAACTTAACCATCCCACAAACACAAACTAAAATTAAGAGTTTTTTGGCACATGCTGGTTACTATAGACACTTCATATATATTTTTTGCCAAATAGCTGGTCCTATGTTTGCTTTGCTTACAAAAGACAGTACATTCAAATGAAGTGATAGTTGCCAGCAGGCCTTTGAGACCATTAAAGCTAAACTTGTTACTGCTCTAGTATTGAGAGGACCAAATTGGACTAATCCATTCCATATATACATGGATGCTTCTAATATAGCACTAAGAGCATTCCTTGGACAAAATCATGAAGAGGGTAACATGTATGCTATATATTATATTAGTAAAAACATGCCACCTACTAAAAGAAATTAGACCATAACTGAGAGGGAATTCTTAGCTATAGTCTATGTAATTAATAAATTTAGACACTACATAATAAGCTAAAAGGTATTTGTCTATATAGACCATTCAGATATTAGATATCTTACCAACAAACTAATTGTGGGAGGTAGGATTATTAGACGGTTTTTATTCTTATAAGAATTTGATGTTACTATTATAGATAAACTAGGGAAGTCTAATGTAGTTGCTGATTTCTTGTCAAGAATGAACACTACAGGTGAAGAAGAACCAATGGAAGATGACTTTCTAGATAAATAATTATTTTCTATTTCATCAAAATCTCCATAGTTTTTTGATATAGCCAATTACCTCACCATAGGGAAGTTTTCTCTACAATTTTCACAAAAAGAAAAGAAATGTTTAATCGAAGAAAGTTGTTCTTTTAAATGAGTTAATGGAATGCTATTTAAACTTGGACCTGACCATGTGTTTTTAAGTTGTGTGAAAAATGGTGAAGCTTACGATATCATCATAGCTTATCATGATGAACTAGGAGGAGGTCATTACTTAGCTCAAAGAACCATACATAAAATCCTAAGAGTAGGATACTATTGGCCTCACCTTCATTAGAAAGTAAAAAGATATGTTAGACACTGTGATGTTTGTCAGAGAATTGGATAGCCTACTCTTTCAATAGAGATGCCTTTGCACCCTCATCCTCAATTGGTTTTAGAACCATTTGGGAAATGGGGAATTAATTTTCTAGGTCCTATAGATCCTCTTTCTAGAGGAAAAGAATATCTCCTAGTATGTACTGACTATGTGACCATGTGGGCGGAAGTGGAAGTATTAACTCATGCAAGAGAAGAGATGGTAGTTAATTTCTTATATTTCAAAATCATGCAAAGATCTGGAGCTCTAAGAGAGATAGTCTCAGATCAAGGACCATAGTTCATGTCAAACATGATAAATCACTTCATGCAAGTATATAAAACTCAACACATAAAAACATTTCCATACCACCCATAGGCTAATGGGTGAGTTGAAGTCACCAATAGAGAACTAGAAACCATTTCAACCAAGGTTGTTAATTACAAAAAAAATGATTGGGCAGATAAGGTACCCGAAGCTATTTGGGCCTATAATACTACTTGGAAAACAATAACTAGATTTTCACTTTATAAATTTGTTTATGGTAAGAAGCCTTTATTCTCCGTTGAATTTGAATTACAAACATTGAAAATAGTTGTAGAAGTAGGAATTGAATTAGAAGAAATATAGAAAGAAAGACTCTTACAGCTTAATCGACCTGATGAAATGAGGATGGAAGCACTACAAAGAAATAAATTAGTATAATATTAAAAAAAAGCTTAGCATGATTCACAAATCAAGCAACATAAGTTTCAAAATAGAGATTTGGCATTGTTGTTTGATTCCAAATTTCAAAAGTTTAAAGGAAAACTACAAATGAGGTGGTTGGGACCTTATCAAATTGAGGAGGTTTATGAAAATGGTTTTGTTAAGCTAATACCTATTTATGAGAATAGAAGAGCTCTGTTAGTCAATGGGCATAGATTGAAGCTTTATCAGAAGCCTCTTGATAAAGAAGAATTTATTCAAAAGGTAAAAAATCAAGTAGTTATTTTGGAGAGCTCTGCTTCTTCCAGAGAACATGCTCCTTGATAATCCTCTAGTAACACACACACACACACACACACACACACACACACACACACACACACACACACACACACACACACACACACACACACACACACACACACACACACACACACACACAAACACACACACACACACACACACACATATCAATAGTGAAAATCCTTCTAGGGATACTATTGATAATGCATGTCCAAAAAACTAAACTGGTAGCTTGATATGCATTGCAAAAGGCTTTAGCTAGAAAACCAACAATGGAAGGGCAAAAAAAAATTATAAAAAAAATAGGGAATATCATCATGTCACTATGATTGGTCATGTTGACTAGTCCATGCAAACTTATTTGTGTAGGACAAATGACGAGCAAAGGATAAATATAAGGTCAAAGTAAGTAAGACTTATATTTTATTTATCTATGTTTAGTTAATTAATTATCTTCAATTTAATTAAGGCCTATTCTATGGAGATGACCCAAATTTGAATCTTCCAAAAAGGAATGACATGACACATGGCATAGTGAAAAAGCATGAAACCAAGTTGCCAAAGGTATATGGATAAGAGTGTAGCTTGATACAATCAATTGAGTCATCAATCACAATAATGATGGGATGTCATAAAAGGGGTTTTAAATAAAGTAATGAATCATTGTCACCATCAAAGTGACATTTCATCATTTCACCCAATTTTTAATAATGGATAAAATGGTTGGCACACTCTATAAAAATGTGCAGTGCTTAACTGTATGAAGTCATCATATCAAACTATGGACTCATGTAGCTATAACATTTCATATGAACAATTTCGTTTCTACAAACTTTAATAGAAGCTGGTATACAAATATTCAATGACTATTACCTATCGATTTCAACAAAAAAATGGTCTAAACCCCAATAAAAATTAAAGGAATAGAGTTGACTATAGATCTCCATAGAAATGGGACAAAAGATGAGATTAGAGAGAAGAATGTAGTAAAGTTTCATAAAGATAAAGCTTCTATGGCAGTGTTTAGAGCTAATGACTGGCTACCTTTCATTGAAAAGTTCCAGGGTTTTGATGAAATAATGGTAAGTGAATTCATCACTAATCTCACCCATGAATTTGAAATTGTGAAAGGCATTATTATTCCTATTACAACTCAAATTATAAGCCAACTTATACAAGTTCTAGAAGAGGGAATGAGAGATACAGGTATAATTTCATTTAGTGATTTAATTAGTTAGTTTAATGGTAATGAGTAAACTAAGAATTCATGTCTAGTAGATTCCAAGGGAAAATCAAAAGGGATTAGTACAAATTCACTTCATGAACCCAAGAAATTTGTAGCCAAGTGGGTACTCAAGTATATCATTTGTGAGGGGCAACATAGTCTTTTAGGGGGAGATTCCATGAAAATGTTAATACACCTTAAGCATGGGAGACAAAACCTTCAGTATAAAATTAACCTCCCATCCTTCTTATATGGTGCTCTACAAATTATGTCTATAACCCCTAATTCTTCTCTTAGGCATCATGGACTTATTCATCTCATTATCCAACATCACTTCCTTTAGTAAGGACAAGAGGTATGGGAGGAATTTCAGAGTAGTATAGCATAACAAATTCCAAATCTACCTACATAAGAAACCTCAAATTCACCATAGGAATGTTCATCTCCACCTAATACATCAGCTGGGAAAACAATGCGGAGGAATAAATCACAGACTGTAGTCCCAATAGAAATCCCTTCTTATTCTTCAAGAAGAATCACAAGGTATCAAAACACTAAAGTTTTAAGGTCCCCACAAGAACCTCATGAATCTATAGTGAAATTAATTCCCTTGAAAAGAAGAAGAACACTAAGATGAAAAGTTGCTACAGAACTTGAGAACGTTGAGGTTTTGATGGCTGTGAAAGAAATCCAACCAAGTGTAGCTCAAAGAGTGACTAAAAGAAGGAGAAGGATCATTTTAATAGATGAAGATGAATAAGAAGTTGTAGATATTTTAGATAGTCTTAAAATAGTATCTCATTCCCCCATAAATCAAAATATCCCTACACCTATAGATGTTGAAGAAATTCCTTTTGAAAGGAACTCTCCAATCATAATCGAGGAACCAATTCTAGAGGAAGAGCCACACACAGAAAAGGAATCAAGTATGGTGGAATAACTAGCTATTTTAGTTGAAAATGCAATGGATAAAGGGAAAACTATATGTACGAATGAGAAAAGTGAATCATCCAATCTAAATGATATTGTTATGAAATTAACTTTGTAGATTTATCAAGCTCAAGCTCTTGAATAACAATAAACAACTGACAATGGTGACTTGATTAGTCAATTACAAAACAAGGATCATCTCAACTTATTATTGGTGCAAAAATTAGACACAATATCTAATGATCATGCAACAAAAGTTCATAGATTAGAGGAAATAATAAAGGAATATGAAAGTGAACAAATACATTTTTGGATATATGTAGAAAATCTAAAGAAGGAAAATAGGAGATTATAGCATTTGGTAAACTCTTCCAAAGCACCTAATGTTGCACCTTCTCCTCCTAAGGTATTTGTTGACCATAGTTGTCAAACAAGTGATCCATGTATTCCTCCCTTGCAAATACTAAATCAAATTGAAGAAGAATATTCCATAATTAAATAGAAAAACAAAGATGCAACTTCTTCAAACAAACTTTTAGAAAATGAAAAGAAAGAATTAGAAGCTAAAGTACAAGATTTAGAAGAATATTTGTAAGATGCATGCAAATTAGGGGAATCTCTTTTGGCATGTAGGAATCCTTCTCCTTTATAATTTTTTTATTTATTTTAACAATTTTATATATGGAATCTTCTAAGGATCTCTTATCATCTTCCTTACAAAATTTTACAGCCAATAACATTTTTGGAAATTCTATAGTGCTGAACCTGATTAGCAGGATTTGCTTTGTGAGTTTTATTTACATGATTTTATTATAGGAGACCATGAGCATAATAAATTTTTGATAAAACTTCATATAGGAGAATTTCAACTGAGGGAATTAAATTATACATTCAAAAATCAAATAGCATGGAAAAGCAGATTTGAGGACTATATAAATCATGCTAAGACTATAGGATTGTGTGTCAGACCAGCCTTTCCTATTCCCATATTGATCAAATAGAATATTAACTATGATTTGTTAAGTGATGAGGTTAAAATTCATTTTTTTACAAGCATTATATGATTGTTTTGTTTCTTTTGACTTAATTTTAAGACATAGTTTTGATTTAGTGGTGACTACAAGTGTAAATAGATGGGACCAACTTTTAGTGCCTCTTAAAAGATGAGAGGTCATATCCTCAAATAACTTAAGATGGAGTATGAGTAGAGAATCCTCAATTTTGGAAATATTAATAGAGGTAATAAACTCTATGGGAGAGTAAAGATGGATTGGCATGAGATATTGACCCCCTTTACTAATCATACCTATTCCAAGATGGCAGAGTTGGGCTCCAAAATCAGAGTAGCAATTCAATATATGAAAACAAATGATTTGAGCACATTACAAATTTAAAATCAATTTAGACAAGAATATAATAGATGAATTTGATGAATATGATTTAATTTAGAGTGTGAAAAGAAGATGCCAAAGTTACGAATGCCAATAAATGTTTGCAATGGGACTTACAAAAGGTAAAGCTTGGGGGAGATGATGAGCTTAGAATATGGCTCATTATTGACATGTTATTTCCATAAGTTCATCTCTTGGATGATATTATCTTATGAAAATATTATATTTCTAGGTAGTTATTATATGGAAAATAGATATTTGTCTTTTTTATATTAAACCAAAGATTAAACCTTTACTTTATCATTAGTGTCTAATACATAACATGTTTTAGTGATTTTTGTTGTGAAGAATACTAAGGAAAAACACAAGAGATGTATAGTGAATGTTAAATTTTGATCTCCATCCAACAGAACTACAGACTCTACAAGCTTGCTACTATGGACTTTGCAAGCTTGTTTCTATGGACTATGTAGGCTTATTTCTATAGACTCCGTAGGCTTGTTTCTATAGAATTCATAGGATTATTTATATATAATCCATAAGGTCATTCTTCCATACTATATAGGGTCAATTATATGGATTATATAAGGATGAAGCTACAAATGGGGAAGATGGCAGCTAGATAGGATAAGAGAGAATCATTCCAGCTGGAATCAAATAAGGAAATAACCACCTACTATTTTATAGGATTTGATTTTGATAAAGTTATATATATATTTGGATCTTAAGACTATTATAAGATAGGATATCTATTTCATTGAAATAATTGGATCTCTTATAAATCCAATCTCTTATCTTTGGATGAATGGATCGACTAAGGAATCTTATTTCTTTACATCCTATTTTGAGCTGATTATATTAGTATAAAATGTAAGATTTTCATATATAATATACATTAGATATCAGATGATGGAGAGAATATAATAGAGGAAAATATTTGTACAAGAATATTACAAGTTTTAGCCAGATTGTAATCATTTTAGTTTTATGAATTATCACTTAAGTTTCTAGTATTGATTAATCTGTGTTCCTGAGTCCGAGAGGAGCAAGGGCCCACTCTCCTTAGAACTAGGAACTATGTATGGTATTTATGTTATGTTTTATTAATTCATTATTATAGCTAATTATAATATTTTTAATTTTTCTTTTATTCATAAAAACATCAAAAAGAATTCACAATTTTAAAGGCATTTTCTTATTTCAAAATGATTTCCTTTCTAAATAAAAGTGTGTTTTCTTTTACAACAGATGTGTGAAAGAAATTTCCTTTTGTTAAATAGGAGTGTGAATTTAATTTACATACAATATTAAATAGGAGTGTTATTTTTATTTTAAAGAAAAAGAGTGGATTGATTTGATTTCTTTCTTTTCAACAAAAGAGTGAATCATGTAGTTTATGACACATTTCTTTCTTTAGTTTAAGTTAGAATAGGACAATCAAACACCCCCATAAGTAGCATTATATATATACCATCCTATACCTTATATAAAATATATTTGGACACCAGCCTTGGTTGATAATACATAAATTTAATATTTATTAAATAAGGAGTTAAATGGCACTCATCAAAAAAGTCTACACTAGCCTCTTAAACCTTTATATGCACCTATAGATGTGTGTAGTCATGATAAAGGTAGGAGGTGAATGTGCTTAGGAGGAGTAGAAGGTTTGATATAAATTTATAAATAGTTCATGATAGGTCAAATTTTTTTTTAAAATTCCCCAAGACTTTTCCAAGTTGATCATCTACTCTCACTACCATCCCAAGGGTAACAGTTTATGCAGTTGCACTAAGGGACTCTTTGCTTAATGGGTAAGAATGAGGAATCTAAAGAAGAGAATTTTTTGGGTGAATTCATATATTTTTAAGCATGATTTTGAGGTGGGTAACATGTTTAATATTTATAAACAACTTTGATTTATCATTTATAAGTTCATCCTAGAGGGAGTAAAGTAGGAAACACAATCAGGGTTTGTCATACAATCTTGAGAATTCAAGGATAGGAAGAGGTATTTAGAGAAATAAAGTGATTAATAGACTTGAGGCATATTCACCATGACCATCATTGTATATATAATATTTTTATAATTAAAATCAATAAAATTAAGGGGCTCAAATGTTGCATAATATAGTCTACATGCCATTTTTGCACATAGTCAATGCTTTGAAAGTTTGCCTAGGGTTTTAGATGTTTGATGGTGCTAGACAGGTCATTGTAACCTAAATTTGTGTTCATATATTCCTCATTATTGAATGAAAGCATTAATTTAAGTGGTTTTCTTAGATAAGTAGGGCACATATCCTTTATTTTGTCTCAGAGGTAAAGAATGGAGAAAATGTTACCTAAATGGGTGTTGGGTGTCTTGGAAACATCATGTGGTGATTTTGGATGATTTAGTAACCTTTATTGATCTAAAAAAAACATGAATTTATCCCAATATTTATGAGGAAACACTAATAACTGTTGGTGGACAAGTATATATAGTCAAACCCTAGGGGTCTCAATTAGGCCTAGTTAGTGAATGAGAAGAAGGGATAAGAAGCAGTACTTGGAAGGTTTTAGGATGACTTGGAAAGTTGAAACACATATATTGAAACATAAAGATCATCCAATATATGGGAGAAGCCTTATAGGGAGGTCTAGATCCTCAAGGGTGTAGATAGGCCTATTAGGCAAGGTTAAAACCTAGGGCCAAATAGAAGTCACTTCACTTATAGCATGAGATATGATATATAGTTTATTGGAATATGTTTATGAGGTGTATTTAGACATTTTAAATCTTGTGTTATATATAGAAACCTATAGGAAAGTTAATTTTTGTCTAGAGATAGTCTAAATATAAAAGAATTTTGAAGACAAGCTCAATAGGGTGATTTCAAGTGCTCATATCTCCTTTGAGAATTTTCATGGAAACCAAAGGAGTTTTTAGGGTTTATTAGGGTCCATTAACATCATATTTTTTGTATTTTTTGTCATTTATAATTTTAGGGTTTTATGAATGAAGCTTAAGGAAGAAAACTACCTAAAACCCTTGAAAACCCTTAGTCAAGACTTGATGGAGAAAAACATCTTGGACTACTATCCAAATGAAATATTTTGATCATGAATGTGATTATAAATTTTAAAGGACTCACTCAGTATCCCTTCCATAGTTTTTAGTATTACATAATTGTACTTATAGGGTGAAAACATTATACTTTTGACCATTTTGTGTGTTTTATAGGTTCTAAAATAGGTCTAAAGATGAAATTAAGTTTGGGAGGAAGATATGGACTTAATATAACTTCCCATGGTCATATTATGCTTTCAAAAAACTTATAATTATTCAAACAATAGGTCTCATCTCAGCTAGTCAGAACTAGCATACTAAACACAATGGTGATAAGGGTGAAAACTTCAAGTGTGAGCCTCTTTAAGGTGGACGTGAGAAGAATAAGGCCATGGAGATTATTTAAAATAATCATCCACACCATCCCATGTATTTCATGTAAAAATAAATCCAATTTTGAGGCCAAGTGTGAGTGCTGACTAAAAGAGGAGCTTTTTAGGCTATAGGCAATGATGGCTTACTTCTAAGAGATTCTAGATGAGTAGGACTACAAAAATACCATGGAGGGTCTCTAAAATTCCATAACATGTATTTTCATGGAAAAATAAATCCAATTTTGAGGCCAAGTGTGAGGGGTGATTAAAAGAGGTGTTTTTAGACTACAAGTAGTGATGGCTTACTTTTAGGAGATTATAAATGAGTAGGACTACAACCAATGCATGGAGAGGCATGTATGAAATCAATACCTATCATTAAAATAATAATACATATTTATAGTTAGTTTTGGGATGTTTAAATAGGTCTAAATCATGAATGTAGTTTTTTGAGCCAAGACAAGGAGTTTCATGCCACTTTTCATAAGTTTCATGACTTGTATGGACACTTGGGCCTCCTGACATTATATGGTTCATTTTTAACATCTTTATAATACATATTTAACCTCTTTTCTCATCTTTAAAAGTTTCCAAGTGACTTTTGGACTTCCCTTGTCTCAACCCTCTTCTAAATGCTATAAATATTGACCTTTTTGGTTCGTTTGAGTAGCCTCTGTTGGTTGATGGTGAAACCTTGGCCAATTTTTTACTTGAATGTCTCTTTAATCAATAAAACAAGTGAATTTTCCTACTTAAATTTTTTAAAATTTAGTGTTGTTACAATCTTATTGGTCTTGTCTAGTAGAAGATGATCTTTTCTAGCATGTTATCCTTGATTATTCACCAAGTGTGCATAAGAATAATTGTTACAGGTTTTTGTTAGTGTTCTCTTTTAAGTGTATGATTATTTTAGAATTGATTCATGACTATATTCTCCAAATAAATCATTTATTACCCACCTAAGTATCAAAATACCTTTTTAACCTTGCATATGAAACATTAATGTAATAATCTATTTTGTGTTGTGAGTTTTGTGTGAAGAAAGCTTTGTTTTGATCTAAGTAGTATAATTTAATTCAATAGGAGGAGATTAAATATTGGTGCATCAATTTTAATTTTATTATTTTGTATTATTAACCTTTTTCATACCAAGTTAATGAATATGAGAACATTTTAAGGAGTGCATTAAGGGAAGTAACCTTTCTACAGATTCATCTCACCAAATTGTTTACCCATAATAAGTGAGATGTTTTAATTGTTCCACTTGTATGTATATAGATAATAATCTCTTCCAAGGTTTAAAATCAAAGTGACAACAATAGTATTTCCACATGCCTTAGGTCCTTTCATTCTCTCAATTTTAGATTGGTAATGTGGACCTACAGGTCTATAGACCTATAGGGCTAAATTCACTCTTATTATGATATAAACAATGTGTTTCTTGGTATACCATGCTCTAATAGTCACTTCATTAAACCATAAACATGTTATAAAAGTCCACTCTTCATCAAAACATCAAAAATACCTTCAAACACTTGTCTTGTCTATATTGTCCTATTGGTGGATGCATATGGGGTCCTACATGCACTCTTAGACCATGGAAGATTTAGGTGACCCTAAATAATTTTAAAAAGGATTAAAATGACTATTCACACTTGATCTAAAGCTTTATATTTCATAAAACAATGAGGCATATCCAATTTTAGACCTGTAACTTGAAGAATGACCTCCATTAGAACATATAAACTACCTCAACATGAGATTTTATACCTACACACTACCTTAATGTTCCATATGATGGTATATAGAGGTTTTATAAGGTTTATTAGTCATAACAATCCTTTCCAAATACTTACTTTTTCTTCACTAGCTTGTTTATTCATCCACCATGCTCAAAACTGAGACTTAGGGTGTAGAAGGGGTATAAGACCTACATATGGTGTTAGTGATTGTTAATAGAGGATGAGGTCTTAACTATAGGAACAATGAAACATATTTAAAAATTTATAAGGTCCCTTATTTGACCAAAATATCAATTTTCCTCTCTCTTTCATTTATGGAATGATCATATGAAACTATCCTTTCTGAGGTTACCAGGAGACCCAAAAAAACACTAGGTGCATATTTGAACTAATGTGACCTCTCATTTCCTAAATAACCAAGGTTTGGACCACTGGGAGATATAGTAACACCTGACATTCATGAAAATGTATACAATAAGCTTTTATCTTCTCTCATAGCTAATGATTATTTTGTAAAATGCTTTTGAGAGAAAGAAGGAACTTGTAAGAAATGTTACCACTACCAAATCTAACATATTTCTCACTTTTAATTACATTAATTATATTTTAAATTTTTATTTATTCTTTAAAATTATCCTTACCTACCTATCTCTTCCACTTTATCACTTGCACTGACTTCACTAGACCCTTGATGCATTAGTTAAGTCATGGAAATGAATCATTTGACAATAAGCTTTAGAATATGATATAAAAACATGAATTGTGACTCATGATCCTAATTTACATGATTAAACCTATTAAAAATAACCTATATTATATCCTACATTTGATTCTATATTATCACAAGGGTATTACTTAGGGAGACACCTAAAATAGCAAAGAAACTATGCAAAATACAAATCTTAACTTCTCCAAAAACCTTAAAAATATGATAAGTTACCTTAACATTTTCTAAGCATACCATATATCTCTATATACACTTGATTTATTTTCTCTCACTTTTAGCACACCTTCTTGAAGGTTTAAGTCATCATCTCATGACTCATAACATAATATAACATGATGATTTTGCAAACAACCTTTATTCATATAATGAAACCTTAAATAATGCTAATCAGACCTCAAAAAGACTATTTGAAGACATCACAAGGCTAAGATGTCCATAAACAAAGTTATTAATATTTAAGGGTCAAGTTTTGAACTATATGTGTTAAAATTTTTGGACTAGGGGAAAAAATTGGTCAACAAGAGGAAGAGGAAGGATCAATAAAATTTAAAGAGGTGGTTATACATATAGGTATGATAAGTCTAATGTACAATGTTATTATTCAAGATGTATGGACACTATTATAATGAGTGTATAAATAAATATTATTATTTTAGTATGTAAAACTAAAATTTATCGAAGGGAAAATACATTGAATGTGATAGGAGTGATAATGGGGGAAATTTGTTTATAACATGAAATATAACTAATAAAACTAGTAGAAAATTTTGGTGTCTATATATGGTTGTAGAAACCACATGTGTGAGAACAAAGAGTTTAACAATAGAATTTATTAATCAATCAAATCAAAACTAAATATGGGAAATAATGAGAAGGTACATATCATAAGATAAGGCAATAACTCTATCCACACCAAGAAAGGTGATAAGAGGCTAATTCAAGACGTATATTATGTGTTAGGGTTGACATACAACCCAATCAGTATTGGGAAACTTATTAAAAATTTATATAGGGTGGGATTTAAGAAAGAGTATTCATCATTTATGATATTATTCATATAAATATTTAGATTATAGTATTCAAGATAACACGTAATAATATGTTTCCATTGAAGATACAAATTGAGTTAGTAACAATGTTTAAAATAATTGTAGTGGATGCATCTACCCTTTGGCACCTTAGGTATGGGAATTTTGTTTTTAATGGGTTGAACCTTATTTAAAAGAATAAAATGGTAATACTAATTCTCCTAATATAATAATAAAATAAATTGTGTGAATACTACATATTGCAGAAGCAACACAGGTGTGCCTTTCCCATGGGTAAGTCATGGAGAGCAAAAACTCGTCTTGAGTTGATACATTAATACCTATGTGGTCCTATTAAGACTCCATCATTATCCAAGACTAATTATTTTATTGCATTCATAGATGACTTAATCATAAAACCATGTTTGAATTTTTTAATGAAAAAATTAGAGACATTTAAAATATTCAAGCAATTTAAGGCCATGGTTTAGAAGAAAATTGGCCATTATATAAAAAAAATTATAACTGAAAAAGGGGTATACTACATATCAAATTGGTTTATGAATAATTTTAAAGATAATGGATTAAAGAGAAAATTTACATCAAGTTATAAACCACATAAAACTAGTGTAGTGGAGAGGAAGAACCAAACCATCCAAGATATGGCAAGAAACATGTTGAAAGCCAAAATGATTGTCCAATGAGTTTTGGGTTGAAGCTTTAGCAACAAAAATATATTTGATCAATATTTGTCCTATTAAGAGTTTTAGGGATATTACCCCTCAATAATTTTGGATAAACCCTATAGTGTTTGTATGTGTGGTATATTCATGTGTGCCCAAGAAATGAAGATCAAAGTGGGATGATAAAAAGAGAAATGTATTTTCATAAGATATAGTGAGCAATCAAAATATTACCGTCTGTATAATCCAGTCACCAAGGAGTTAATAATTAGTCAATATGTTTAATTAATTGAGGATGAAACATAGGTTGATATACAATAATAAAAATAAGTTCAAACATAGGCTAGATTACCTTTTTTTTAAAATTGAACCAATAAGTGGTACAGCCAATCATACACCGAGTTGGAGCCTTATTTCATAAAGGACTAGTTATTCAAGTGGAATCAAAAAATGATGAGATAAATGGTCAGCTCGTGACACAATATCATCATTCTCTAACTCAATCTAATACCTAGATAAAACAACGAACTTGAAATACATATAACAATATTCAAGGTATGAATAAAATGAGGAATAAAATATGAATTTTGTTTAATTTTAGAAGTTGATTCTATGTATTTTGAAGATGAAATTAAGGACATCAAGTGGTGTAATAAATGATGAATAAATACATGCAATAAAGAAAAATAAGACATGGGAGCTGGTAGACCTTCCATCAAGAAAAAACATCATTGGATTAAAGTACATTTATAAAACCAATACCAATCTTGAAGGCAAGATTAAAACACACAAGAAAAGGATAGTTATAAAAGGATACAATAAATGGATTGGATGTGATTAAAATAAGACTTTTCTTTCATAGAAAGGATATAAATGGTGAGAAAATTCATTGAAATAACTTCTCAACACAAATGAAAGTTAAGTTAGCATTATTGAATGGAGTGTTAGAAGAAGAGGTTCATGTGGGATATCAAACTAGTTATGAGATAATATGACATGAAACTAAAATGTATAAATTGAGGAAATCATTTTATGGGATAAATCAAGCACTGATGACATGGCGCAATCGAATAGACTCTTACTTTTTGAGAAATGGATTTAGAAAAATTTGTAGTGATCCCACTCTCTACATCAAGGTGAGAAATGAAGGTATTTTGATTATTTTTTAAATATGTGGATGATCTAATATTTACTAGAAATGCAAATAAGTCCATAGGAAACTTTAAATAAGACATGAAGAGAGAGATATTGAGATGACTGATTTAGGTTTATTAAAGTATTTTGTTGGTATAAAAGTTTAAAAAATGGCTAGTGCAATATTTATATCCCAAGACAAGTATGAAAAAGATATTTTAGAGAGATTTAGGATGTTATAAAATAAACCAGTATCAAAACCAAGTGAAATTATTTTTAAATTATATAAGGAAGATTGCAACAATAATTTGGATCCCACAGGTTACAAGATTTTTGGTGCAAATTTTAATGTATTTGACTAAAACTAGATCAAATATCATATATACAATCAACCTCATTTCTAGATTCATGGACACACCAAAATAGACACATTAGAAATTAGGAAAGAGGAACTTGAGGTATGCCAATGGCATGATAATACATGGATTATTATACATTGCAACAAATGAATTTTAGTTAGTAAGATACACATAGTTATTGGGATAGTCATCTTGATGACAAAAAGAGCACATCTAGAAATGTTGCATATTGGGTTAGGATCCATTTCATAAAACTCAAAGAAACAACTTATTGTCTCACTTTCCATGGTTGAATACACTTACATAATATCAAATTTATTATTATGTTAGACTATATGGAGCAAAAGAATTTTATTATATTTTTATGAGTAGTAAGGATCTTAAATTATCTTTTGTGACAACATATCTTCCATTTCATTGTCAAAAAATCCCATTTTTCATAGTATAAGTAAGAATATAGAAATCATGTATCATTTTATTAGAAAATTAGTTAAAAATGTGAGATAAATCTTAAATTTTTCAAGTCTGAGTAGTAACTTATTGACATATTTACTAAGCCTTTGTCAAAAGCTAGTTTTTTACAGTTAAGAGAGAAATTATGGGTCATATATGCAATATGAATTTATACATAGGCTCACATGTTATATCTATAAACCATCATCCTAGCTTCATAGATGCATAAACTATATTTTTATATGGACATGTTCGATCTAGAAATGCATAAGATGGTTCTAGATATGCATAGTCTAGATTTGAAGATGTAAAGAAAAGGACTAGAAACATATAAATGGTTAAAAATAATCCTCCAATATGATTCATGGGTTGGAAAAAATTATACAAAACATAGAAATAACATCAATATTAAGGGGGAATGCTAAAATATTATAATATTTCCCTATCACCCATTGAAAAATGTTTTTTCATGCTCCAAAATTCTCCCTCCATTAATACACAAATTTTTGGATTTTGAATATCTTGTGAGTTCTTTGAGTTGAGTGGGAATGTAGGGAGGTAGGCGAAGGAAAAATATAATAAGATATATGAAAATAAAAAGTAATTCAAGGAGAACATAATGACTACAATAGAAATAAAACTAAAAGAGATATATAACAATCATAAGGAGAACTATAGATAATAGTCTCAACAAATATGCATGTGAATAGGTGTAGATTAAAAAAATAATGTGTGTGCTAGTATCCTAAGCATGAGCAACATATAATATAAAAATAAAAATATAGGAACAACCTATTAGATGAATGAAACATAGTATATGGATAGTATATCATTTTCCAAATGATTGTAACAATAGTAGTTATATCCAAAAGTTGTTTGTAGAGACTCTCTCTCTCTCTCTCTCTCTCTCTCTCTCTCTCTCTCTCTCTCTCTCTCTCTCTCTCTCTCTCTCTCTCTCTCTCTCTCTCTCTCTCTCTCTCTCTCTCTCTCTCTCTCTCTCTCTCTCTCTCTCTCTCTCTCTCTCTCTCTCTCTCTCTCTCTCTCTCTCTCTCTCTCTCTCTGTGTGTGTGTGTGTGTGTGTGTGTGTGTGTGTGTGTGTGTGTGTGTGTGTGTGTGTGTGTGTGTGTGTGTGTGTGTGTGTGTGTGTGTGTGTGTGTGTTTGTTTAATTTTTGTACACTAATATAAAAAATAGGGTCACACTATTTTTGTGATTTTAATCTTGTTATTTAGTGTGTTTGATTCACTATTTTCTAGCTCTAGAAATATGAAATAACTACATCTTTAGGGTTCTTAATTTCTTCTTTTCTCATAGTTGGTTTAACTAATATCCACATTTGGCATTATTTTCTAACATAACTAAAAATACGTACTTAATATAGGCATAAAGAGAGCTTCAAGTGCTTTTTGGTCTAGAATTATGTTGCTAGTTAAGGTTACCTTGGTTTAAAAGTTTCCAAAAAGTCCTTTTTTGGTTAATAAAATTTAATTAAGATACTTTTAAATACAATTATCATACATCCTCCAAATCTATATTCCTCCTAAACAACTTAATGTTGAATTTAACTAATAGATCATCATATCATAATGGAATGATACTTGAAATGGTACCTCTCCTCTCAAATTAATCATATGATCTCACTTTTCATATTTTATTTTTTTGAGGTTTAAAAAATGGGCACAATGTTTAAAAAAATTAAAATGTTACAAGTGTCTTTAAGGGGTTAAAAAATTCAAAATCAATGCATTCTATAAAGAATTATCATTTTCTTTAGGAAATTTCGTCAAATAGTTATGTTTCTATAATATGTTTCAACATTTTATATTTAATGATTAGTTTTAATATCTTATAATTTATTTTTAATGGTTATTTTTTTCTATATTTTTTTCAAATTATGACATGGCTCAAAATGTTAGGAAGAAACATTAAAGACATTATATGTATTTATTTTAGTCCTACCTATAACTTCACCTTTATTCTAGTCCAATACATAATATATGAAATATTTTCATGGAGGAAACTTCACATAAATAGAAATATTTCCTTCAAATTTATTTTTAATCTTCATTGATACCATTTTCATAGAATAGGATATTATCTAATGCTCTAAAATCTAACTTAAAAATACTACATCTTATTTCCTCACATTTATTAGCGTAATTTATACCATATACTCAATTTTTTTGGTTTTAAAATACATAATAAATATGAAAAATGAACACTGGGGTGTAATTTAGATGGTATTTAGAAAAAATTATGGAAATGGTCTTAAAATCTATCCACTTACTAGTTTTGAACTCTCCATTGACTACAACTAAATACTCAAAAACAAAATTCAAAATTAATAATTATTAATATTGAAAACTAATACCAAACTTCCATTATTATAATTAGATCAAATATATCATTGAAACAAATATATATCCCTCTATTTGAATAATAATAATTCCACATTATTTATGTACTACACAAGTTTAGTGTTCTTTTCCTTATTTATGGGCTAACCAAGTTTAGTTTTCTTTTGTGTATGCATGTAGTAATAGAAATTTGGTTAATTAAGTTAAAAATGACAATAATTAGGTTTTCATTAACTCATTAAATCTAATCGATATGAGTGATCTATTATTATCATAGCTTATGAAATAGAATGACATTAATATATGAATTTGGCATTAAAGACTAAGTGGATTATTGGCCCTTAAAATAAAATGGAAGATTATGATATATGGAAAATATCAATAGGGGATATTTATATAGTATAAAAAATGGTTATATTATTATTGTAAATAATATATTAACTTATAAATGAAAACATAAAATTGTTAGTTTTATTGAGAATAACAAGTTATCCTTTTATATTTAGAAACAATAAGTTGTATCTTTTTTATAAAGATAATGAGTGTGATTTTACATGTTTAAGGGAACTTTAAAGTGTGAAACAATTTAGTTATGCATTTTTTATTTTGGGTCTATAATATTATACCCTTAGATCACTTATTTATAAGTGTAATATATGGAAATGTGTTATTTCATGCATAATTTATTGTGAATGGCACATTGATTATGCAAAAAAAGATAAGTTTTATCATGCTTGGAGCACAATAGTTATTGTGACTTGAGGAAAAATTGTTATTGTGCATAGAACACAAAAATAATTGTGCCATGGAGAATAAATGTTATTGTTATCACTCAAAAGTACACCTTTGAAATACTTATGTCTATTCTCACTCCTATTGATACAATGGAAAATATCCAAGGTGTGGGACTTTATATTGGAGATAATAGCTAGATGAAGGTATGTTTTCCTTTAGTTCACTCGCCTAATTCTCTCTACACTTTATAGTTATGTGTTTTCTTGACTAGGAAAAAGGTAGAAATAACAATACTAAAGATGAAAATGGAAATGAAAATTAGAAATTTGGGGTGATGCACTAATGTGAAATTTGATTATGTAGATAATTTATAGAATTTTAAAGATAAATAACATCCACACATTCACTTCATATTCATACAATGACTCTTACATCAGTAATTCATACACAAGTCTTGACAAACAATCACACCAACTTGGAAGGAATGAACAATGGTTGAATTCACTTCAAAATTAGGTAGAAATTAGACTTAGACATTTACATGACCTCAAATAATTATCATTTTCTTCATAAAGGTGAGATATTTAGACATAAATTTAGTAAATTTAATCATTCAGTAAGCTAAATCAATGAATATTAAGCACACACTTCATGAACGACCTAAAAATGGAGGAAAATTTAGTTCTTTATTGATTCAAAGACAAGGAAGTACAATTTTTTTTCATATTTTTTGTAATCCAAATCATAATCTCTCTTAAACTCTCAAAATTGAATATACATATAGAAAATAAGAGCAATGAGAGAGGAGATAAGTAACTAGAGATGAGTCCACATGCAAACTCTACTTCAATCCTAGTTCAACTAAAATTTAAATTCAACCACCATCATAAACTTCCACTTCCAAATTACAACATATAATTTTGAGTTTAAACTTTATTTGTTGGAATATGGCATAGTAGGAGTGAGAGAGGATATTCTTTCATGTTTTAATGTTGTTAAAAAGTTAAAGGTCTCATGCATGCTTAAATACTCTTTAACTTGAAGAGGTATTGATCTTCACTTCAGATAAATCATTTTCATATTTAAATTAAATATTATTAATCTTGCATACATATTAAATTTTTAATTAATTTATCTTCATTACATCTTGGAGTTTGACTGGCTTATCTTGACTTGTAACTTGGAATTTGACTTTAGTTATCTTGCTTATACTTTTCTTGCATGTTTGAGTTCTTGGAATTTTCTAAAATTAGAAAAAAAAGTATTAACAGAGAATATTATTTCATGTTAATGGATAATAATTACAACCTTTATTTCATATTGAAAACAAACACTTAATTATTTCTTAATCTTTAGATAGCTAAGAGCATGTGTTTGACTAGATAAACTTTTATTAAGTGCATACTATAATTATTTAACTTTGAATTATGTTATTATCCAAGGGTGGTGAAAAATAGAGAGATATTGGATGTTAATTGTTTTTAAAAATTCATGAAATATCCTTGATAATAGTTCATTTGATGATGACAACCACATCTCTCCATACTGGCTCTTCTAGATATATCTGTCTTCTATGGTTTTGGCAAGCTTTGAATGCACTATGAGAACTCAAAAATTGATGATTTTTCATTATTTAAATAGATAAAGAGTTTAAATATTATTTTAAAATAATAAACATGGTGTAAAATATCATAAAATAATTTTTTAGCTCTAAATTCCATCTATAACTTCAAAAAATGCATTCTTGTGTTCAAGAAACCCTTATTTGAATTAAGGTGTCTAAAATGAGTTTTAGAACTAAAAAAACACTCATAATATCATAATTTTACATTTATAAAAAATTCATACTTTAAAAAAATTTAATATATAAAAAAATTTCACCAAACTCTCAAACAAAAATTCATAAAAAAGTGCCTGCTTATTACCCAGAGGGTGACCAAGAGATGTTTTTAATGAACTAAGCATATTTTGAATTTGTTTTAATTAAATTGGAATTAATTAATACATATAAATGAATTATACACACTATAATATCATTTTTCTCCATTATAAGGATCCAAAACACTCATTTCTAACTCCATTTGTGAGCAAATTAGTGAGAAACCTTGATTTCCTTCATCCATAGACCTATATTTTGCCATTTTATCTCTATTAAATTATATTATGAACATTAAATAAATTTTAAAAATTAAATGACATTAAAAAATAACTCCTTTTAAAATTTAAATAGATTCAATTCAAAAAAACTCAAAAAAAAGCACTTTTTGGTATTTCTTAGCTTGCATAATTTCATTTCTAAATTCTTGTAGGTTTGAGTTTTGCCATTTTATTGATTTTTAAGAATCTTAAATACATAATTATTTTTTTTTATGAACTTTAAGGGTCCCTCTCATAATTACAACCATTTTATTGTTAAAAAAATTAGTTAAGCCTCACAAAAAATGCCTTTTCTAACTATCCCTCTTGCTCGCTTAAAACCTTGCACCCTATGCATTTGATTTTATCCATTATTTTAATTTCAATTTTGAGTTATAAATTTTTATGAAGGTATATTATTCCCCATAATATCTTAAATTACTTTTTTTTTCAAAAATTAGCTCAAAAAATGCATTTATATCTTTTAAAATTGAACCATTATGGTTTAAGAAGGGTTTTAGGGCACCTTTCCTTCTTAAAAACTGTTCATAAAGTTCATACCCTATAACCTAAAATGAATTAATTTTATGTTGAGGGAATAGGGGCCAAAAATCCCCATAATAAAATTATAACCAACTCTCCTTATCCTTCATGGAAAGATCATTTAAAAATTAGAGGACTAGAAGATACTTTTGTCAAAGTTTGAACATGTGAACTATTCTCAAGCATGATTTTGGATTTATAAGGGCTCTATGATTTCTTGGATAAATTAATGAGTCTTAAATAAATTAGTTTATCCTTCTTTAAAACCTATAAATAATCAAATTTTACCACTGGTGGAAAAATTGCCAACATTTATCATGTATGGACAAAGAGTATATTTTATTTATGAAACACAATGATTGATTTTGTTTATAGGATTGGGTGTGTGTGAAATAGGGAAGGTTTACTATGGTGTATATAGATTTTATTACATATGTTAGAATTATAATGTGTCTTCTATGTCATTAATTAAGTTTGTATTATATTTTGTTGTTAAAACATGCAAGGCTTAATGTGTAAGTCCAATGTAATCATATTATGGATGAGAATGAATAGTTTTATTGGTTATGAAATCATTATGGATTAGTTGTATGTGTTTTAAATTTTTTTTTATAACTATAATATAACCTAATTATTAGACCCATATTTTAACACTTCTCACCATTAAAATTATGGTCTTTTTCACATGTCCTATTGAGATATGGCTTATGTATTATTGAAACATGAGTTGTTATTGATTCTTTTATATTGGTAAAAATATTATATATGTTATAATATGTTTATACATTACTTACTCAAAAATAGTGTATTATTAAATTATATAATTAATATATACATTGATATTATTTGGTTGTTCATTATGATGCATAATTATTCATTATCATTAGAGATATTATCATTGAACATGTATTTGAGGATACATATGTTTATATTTTTGGTATTAGTTATCACCATTGATATGTGATTAATTATATGTGTTGTGGGATCATTATTTTTATTGAGATCACCTGTATTTCTTATATTCTATAGCTACAACTTCTAGGGTAGGGAATTTTATGTGAAATATTGTGTAGGTGATAAGAAAGGAAAAAGAGGAAACTAGGACTACATTAGGAATGATAACATTATGGGTATATTGTTGACACATCTACTTAAACTTATCATGATCCAAACCACTCCCTCTACCTTTTAATAGACCTAGTCAGAAGCATAGATGTCCTTAACCTATTTTTTACTATTTACCCCCTTGGATACTATTCACACATTTAATTATTAACATTACGATCTATATTTAAAAGTTATATTTCATTATTTCCACTTAAATTTCCCCATTTGACTTTAACCTTAAATGGGTTGGGATATCCATATTTGTAGAATATCATAAAACAAATTTTAGATATTTTGGGTTATTGTTTTTGCTCTTCGACCAATAAGAAAAGATAAGATTTTTTCAAATATACTTAGAGGAATTTTGAGGTATCTCAATTTCCATTTATGTCTTCATATAGTGGGTCTATTTATGAGTTATGGACTTGATTTCTTACCCATATGGGTGTATAAGTGGATTTATAGAGGGGGAATACTTTTGAACCATAATCTTAAGAGATGGGAAAGGACACTTGTCACCTTCCAATTTGATATTATAGTATGAATTTTAGCCTATATGATGAAGGAAATCATTATTTAAGAGGACCTTTTTATCATTTTCAATAATTTAAAAATTTTAAGTGGAGAAGGGAAGGATAAGAAAATGGAAGAACTAGAATAAAAGCTTAGGGAATGAGGGGTTTAGCCATTTTCAAAGCTTGTTAAAATGTGTTTTTGACAATATTAAATAAGGAAATAAGGTAGGATTTTATTCTCATAGAATTGGGTTTTTAAAATCAAGTTATCTTTATTCTTTCCCTTTTATTGATTATTTTTAAAGATGAGTAAGGCCATTTGGATTACCCTCTTTCTATATTTTGTATTCCATGGTTGTGACTATAACCACCATGTAGTTTCAATGGAAATTTGTGGATTTAGAGATGTAATATCCAAAAAATTTCTTTTTTTTTTTCTCATTTTTTTCTTAAAATGATAGAGCTATGATGCCAAAATTTATGTGGTGTTTGCATGTTTACTTGTGCACCCATTCATAGTAGAAATAGGTTCCCATGACATCCTACATGGGTTTATCGGTATGTAGTGGTATTTTAAAGTTGTATCATAAATCCAATTCTCTCCTATGTTTTATTTTCATCATTGAAGGTGTGCATGCCATCCCATGACCAAGATATAGTACAACGAGGGTGAAAAATTCCCCGTGCTCTTATTCTCATTTAGTGGGATTATTTGGGTGAAAATATTGTAAGGATGACTTATTATATATTATAATTTTAAATGGTTTTTTATTTTAAATGTTATGGTTATTTTTATGAAATGGAATCCCTCTTTATGTAGTTGATCTGATAGCCTCCTAGATATGATTTCCTAGTGAGTGTACCTTGACTAGTATTCTTGCCACTTAAGCCTCCTTTATATCAAATTTTATACCTTAAACCATTATGTGGTGATTATAAGAGATATAATTATTATGCTCAAGGGTTCATACGGTAGCCTCATGATTATGTAAAAAGTATGGGAGGTGAGCCATCCTTTGGTTGGCCTTGTGTTTGTGTGTGGAGCCCATGTGAAGACAACTTCAACAACACTTTCTATTTAAGATTGTAAATAACCTTATTGTCCATTTGAGAGCCATGATTATTATATTTATTTCAAATAATAAAATGTATATAGTGTAATTAAATTTTTTAATAAGTGTTTAGAATTGGCATGATGTTCCTTTAGTACTTGCATACTCTTAGAGGATGTATTAGAGATTGTAAAATAAATGGAAATAACTATTTTGTGTTCAAATTCAAAATATACATTATGTATTTTACATGTATACCTCTGTATTTTTATAATAAGCTTAAAATATTTATTTTATCTTTAATAAAAATAAAATACATTGATTAGAGTGAAGCCATGGAAGGCTAGTTGCATTCAATTAATTTTTAAGAACTTAAAACATTTCAAATTTATCTCAATTTCTATTATAGTGTAAACTAGGATTAATCAAGGATTCAATTAAACTAACAGCATAATTATTACAGTTTCTAGTCTAAAAACCATGATATATTCTTCATAAACTACAATCACTTCACCTAATTATTTGGAATGCAAAATTATGTACTATATAATAATTTTACAAAAAAAGTATGTATTTTATGGTCCCAACACCAATAGTTTCATAATATTTTTCCTTTTGGTTTGTTAGATATGAGTTTTTTAAAATTTTATCTATATATCGTAGTTTAATTTATGCATAATCCCTCCACAAGGGAAATGGCCACTTCCCATAGGGATATTATTCAAAATTAATAGTGCTTCTACATGGGACTGCATGCTTTTTATCACAATTTTAATTTTTTTAAAAATTAGCAAAACTTAAATATTTTTGACTAATTTTTGGTTTGATCTCAAAATTAATTTTTTTAATTAATGAATGAATTTTAAAAATCATATGAAAATCACTTTATATTCCAAACTATGTAAAAATGTTTTTAAACTTCCTCGCGTAAAAAGTCAATGGCTTTCCCACAATTAGTAAAAGTTCATTAAACCTTTTTAATCTATGTAAATGATTTTTTCTTTTCCCCAATTTGTGAAAAAATTCCTCAAAACTTTTCCAAGTCATGTAATTTCCCCACTCACTTCTTTGAGTCATGTAAATTCATTTTTTCACTCCCCAAGTCATGCAAATTTGTTTTAACACTCCCCAAATCATGCAAATGAAATCTTCCCTTCTCCATTACTATGAAATTTTCCAAATTCCACTCAACACCATAAAAAATCATTATTTATGTTGTTTCCATGTGGTAAATCATCATTAAAATTGATGGAAACACAAATGAAGTGAATTTGAAAGAGAAGAAATTTTTTATTTTGATTTGGATGTCCAAATAAGAATCTGTGTGGCACCATACAGTCAAGAAAGAGTGAAAGTTAACAGAAAAAGAGAATATTAAAATATATTTTTTTATTTTTCTACCTATAAAGAGATCTTAGGGCTTAATAGAGGAGGGCAAAGATCTTCAAAAAATATTATTTTGTTTATATCCAAAAAGGCCATATTTCTCATAAAGAGAGATAAGGAGGATTGAAAATAAAACAATAGAACACATTTTAATTATTTTTGCTTACTAACCTTGGCCATGTTGTATGGAAAAACTAGATAAGGAATAATAGAGATAAAAAATAAAATAAAAGGATAATTTTTTATTGTTTTCATCTATAGCTAAAGGATTGTACGATACCATATGGCTATGAGAAGGATTGAGATAAGATTTTTTTTTCTTATATTATGGGTCGTATGGTCATGTAATAATAAGTGGAAGAGGGAAAAATTAAAAAATCAAAAGTTGAGAAAAAAATTTCTTGATTTCTTCTTTAATCTGAAAGGCAATACAATCATATGGCCTATGTGAGGTTAAAGTTTAGAGTTTAAAAAATAATAAAAACAGATTTACTTTATATTGTTTTTTCCTAAGAGGATGAGGCCGTATAATACATATAAAAGGATTAAGAGTTTTAAAAATATATATAAAGGCAATTACATATTTTTTAATTTATTTTTTCCCATTGTAGAAAAAGGTCTTACTATTTAATGTAAAATTGAGGGTTTAAACATTAGCAAAAGTAAATTATAGTTTTTTATTTGTTTTTGACTCATAAATTACAGTTTAATAAAGGAGTGAGGTTAATATTTTTTTTTAAAATAAGAGAAGGGATCCAATAATTATTTAGTGTCTAGGCATAACTATTAACTATGATGCTTATCATATGATAGATCTAAGGGCTGATGGTCTTCGTTTCTCCACATACATTGAGAGAAGTCTTCTTGATAAAATATTATTACTAAAAGAGGTAAACTACATAAATGTTCATGCCACATCAACAATATCAGGTGAAGTGTTCTCCCAGCTTGATGGCTAGTAAATTGAGTGTTAATTTTGATAGTCATTTTGTAAAATCTATTTATGTGTCACATGGATGTTATAACAAGAATTAATTTCCTAGCATTTGGCTACAAATCAAGATGTGATGAAAATAGTAAAGGTTTTATAAGACCAATTAAGGGACACATGATTGGCATCATTTATTTAGAAATACCACCATTTTCATAGGTGTAAATATAACGCAACAACCTATGTTAGCATCATCTTGAGTCATGAAAGAATGGGAGATTTAAAACACAAGAAGGTAGATTGAAGTGTTTGACCAAATTCCTAATTAAAATGTTGTCTCATGGAATGCAATGTAAGAATGGATCATCATTTTTTCAAATAGTTCACATGCCATCAAATTGTTTGAATAAATGCCTTGGTGGAAAGTTATCTCATGGACTACAATTATTAATGAATATGCACAAATTGGGTTGTGGAAAAGGACTTAGAGTTAGATTTAATATAATTATAAATACATTTGCTTTGGATTCATCATGTGTGGTTATTTTTGGTAATCACATTATAGTTGTAATATTTCAATGACACGGGGATAAAATTTTGACTATATTTCTAGGTCATAAAGACATGATGAATTTGATGGAATGGCTTCCTCAAAATAATGATATTTGAAAAAAATGGTTCATTAGAAGACCATTTCATGATTTATGGAAGTACCAATAGATTAATTATGATATCGGATTATCTTCATTCGCATATAAAATGGAGATAAGTATGACAGGTGCCAAAATATCATGAAAAATATGTCACCTACATTTTGGTTGGTATGTTTAATAAATTCAATGGACTCTTTATGTCAACCTTCTTATATGTGACTATTTATATGTGGGAAGTTAGATTCCTATGCTAGACTCGAGGTGATTGTAACTTGTCAATGTTACAAACTATACATGTGGGTATAAGAATAATGGTTGGTCTTACTCTTACTAAATTTATATGAAATTCTTTAGTTTATATTTTAGTTATGGGACATTTCTTGGGACATGATAAGGAATTATAAAGTAAATAAAACTAAAAGATTATGAGATATTCAAATCACAAGTTTGTACACTCCAACATCTATGAAAATTATGAAGGATATTAATAGAAAATGAAAGCTATGAGACAACTTTGATAAAACATAATGTCAAGAAGAGAAATCTATGTTAATATATGGATTCCAAAGTTACTTAATTTTTAGTCTGGTATGGAACTTGAAAACAAGTGGTAGTTCACTCTTATTATCATTTGTAAGATGAGAAAAATAAAGATCATGGGAAATGTAGGTCATGTTTACATATGTATTTTAGTAAATAAAGAGGAGATGTAATATGAAATTTGAAGGTTAAAGAAATCACATCAAAAAAATGAGGAATTTATAGACAAGGTAGACATATACCAATGGATGTCCCAACTTGACAATGGTTTGCCAGTGATCAAAAGACTCAATCTCAATATCATGTAGTTCATGATTTGGGTGAATGAAAATTTAGAGTAATCAAGCTTGGTAGATTTAAATTCATTATATTTTATTATTAAAGTTTTAATCCAAGGAATGCTTGGTTGAATTTTCATCAATTAGGTCAAAAGGATTCGTGTTTCCATAGTTGTTCAGTAGGAGTGCATATTGACAAATTTATTTTCAAACTTTTGTAGGTTGTGAAAAATAATCAACACACTTTTTCACCTTTCAAGTTATTTAATTGTATAACTTCACTTTTAATCATAATGAAATTGCACCAATACAATTTTTCACCACTTAAGTGGTACTTTTTTTTATAAAATCACTTTTACACCATCTAGAATGTAAAAAGGTAGTTACACACTATAACCACTTTCTCATTTTATAAATATGAGTGTTAGGCTCATTATGGGAGGATATTTGAACAATATAACTCTAAGACATATTTTTGGAAGGTGAGATCATATTACAACTCAACAAAGATCAATACAAAGGTGAAAATTTGCAAACTTTATTTAGATTCTCTTCAAGAATTATAATTATGTGTATGATTCATTTGTATTCAAATCTTTGATTTCAAAAGTTTTTCATAATGGTTATCAATTAGTATTAATGTGTAAATTGCATGATATAATTTATTTTTGAATCTGTCTATTATTTCCAAAACTATGAAATATCAGTTGGGTTTAATCAATAGTCAAATTATCTTTTATGGGTAAATATGGGATGGTGGTCTTTGAGTTAATATCAATATCAAAGAATCATCTTAGTGTATTTTATTTTCTCCTAATGGTGTAATTATGTCTTTATCATCCATTGAATGAGAGATACTTTAATGAGGATAATGTTTCTCTTTGTTGGCCTATCTAGTGAATATCTATGATTAGTCACTTAGAGTTATCCTTCATCTTCCCTAGTGTTATTTTACCATATTTTATGTTTAACTAGATAAAATCATCCAATTCTACCTTTCTCCCTTTTATCCTCATTTTTATAATTCCTCATTTCCTTTCTATATCGTTTATGTACTTTTTGGTTAAAAGTATGAAAACCCCAGTTAATAATATTTTTGCTACAAATAACTATGAATAGATTTTCCCCATGATTTTCCCTTTTTGGATATCATTAAAGGTAACTCTACCTACTAATAAGAGGAATTTTCCCCTACATTGTTGACTAACATAAGGACTTAGTTGCCTCATTGTTGGATCAAAGTCAATAGTTTATCTCCCTAAAAAATTTATGAGCCATCAATTTTAAGCAACTCCAATGAGGATTGAGGTGATTTATGCACATGATTTTTAGACATTTCAAGGAACCTCCCTTAGAATGGAGGTTGGTAAATCTATTTAGATAAAGTACCTAGTGATTGCATCTTTATGATTGAAGAATTGGCATTGGTTCACCCCAACCCCACATGTTCCCTATGTCAATCCCATGGGGAAATAATTTTAGGCCAATGGATTTTTCCTAATATAATGAGTTACCATTAGGCTCAAGGAATAATTTTTTGAAGTTTTTAGTTAAAATTTGTGAAGATGCAAATAAACATATATTGGCCTTCAAAGAGTCATGTAGCATATTTGGATTTATGTGTAAGGATGTCGATGTGAGAATTTTTGTTGAAACTTTCACTAGACCTACTACTAAGTGGTTTTGGCACCTAGAGGATGGATGAATTGTGAATTAAGAATGTTTGAAGAATAGTTTATTAAATATATTCAAATTATTTGTGTATGTGTGTGCATTTTTTTTAGATTTATTTAAAATTTAGAAGTAAGATGATGAGAAGATGAGAGAGTTCATAGCTCACTTCAACAAATTGTTGAGACTGATTCCTCAAGTGGATAAACTAAGTACCAATGATTAAATATATGTCTTAATTGGTTATCTACACCTAGAGATAAAATTCATCTTGATGAGGCACAAGGTAAATGACTTGGAAGCTACATAACAAGAAGTTATAGAGTTTGAAGATGACATAGTTTTGTCTAGAATGCTAAAGAATGAAGTTTAAAAACATACTATAACCATTGGAAATAGTGAATTAGTGTAAATTTATTTAATAAAGAGGCCTGAACATTCAAAAAAGATATTATGAAGGAAAATTCTTGATCAAACATGTTACAACTCTAAGCAAGAAAAATAAAAACTCCTTCCTATCACATATGATTATTTTAGTTTCACAATGGTGGAAGTAGGTGAATAATTAGAAGAACTAATGATTGGTCATATAATAGATGAATAATTTGGCTTCCCCCTTTATAAACAAAATAAATATTTACCTAGTTTTTAGTATTTATCAAACCTCACAGTCCTAGGATAAAATGAGATGATTTAGAAATAACTAGTTAAACCACAAATAGAAAGAAAAATTAATATAGAATGAAATGTTCCACTTTTTAAAGGAGAAGATAGTACATAACCACTTCTTGGTAAATAAAAATATTCACCTCATATCAAAATGGAAGACTCGATGATCAAAATTGAATATTATTTTGGAAATTCCTTTTCATATTTTACTATTGAAAATTTCTCATAGAATATAAGTCCAAAGAACTCAATCCTATAAAAATTGAAAACCATAGTTATGAAAAATCCAAAGCTGAAATCAAGAAAGACATGTAGCTAAAAAAATATTAATGGTTCCCAATATTAATTACAAATGAAATGGAAATTGTAAAGGTAGAGGAAATTTATGAAGATGATGATGACTCATTTAGTGATGAATTCATTTCTAATATGGGAAGTAATTTTAAAAGAAATATTTGTACTCAAATTATTTTATAAAATATCCCTATTGTTGCTCCATACTAGAAATAAATAATTAAAGACTTCTCTTTGATTTATTCTATGTATCTAGTAAATATGCATTTAAAGTTATTAAAGAAAATATTCATGAAATCTAATAAGACTCAAGAAAGATCACAAAAGATCTGAGAGTTCACTATATTTCCATTCTAGGATATGAAGACAATAATGGTTTGTTCATTCATGATCATCACTATATGAATGGTAAATGTAAGTACCTCTAAATTTTTTGTTTGATCAGTGTTGATAAATATGTTCTGAGTTCATAAGTCAAATCTATTGTTCTAAAATGGTAGGTACTTCTCCTAACCGATGAATGGTTTTGTATAATATTGTCATTTTCCTAAACTCTATAAATATTCTTTCCCCCCCCCCTATTTTTTCTTGTTTCTTTTTGCCATTTTATTTGTGTGTGTGTGTGTGTTTTTTAAATAAACACAATAGTCTATATATTTTTCCTCCTTCTATGTGTTTTGGTCTTTCCACTTGCACATATTTGTATCTATAATATATACTTGGAAGCTATCATGGGTAATCACATGATTTTCAATAATTTTAGAATGGTCATTATTTTTTGGTTGATGAAAATATCACACTCTCAAAAATAAACATTGAAGTTCTTAATCTAAGCGGATCTACAAGACAAGAAAGTTGATAGTAGCTTCAGAGAATAAATTTCATAGTCATGAAAATGGTGATATGGATGTTTGTTTTTCAAATGATAGAATTGGTAGGTTTTCATAGATATTTTCAAGTGAATAGGTGGTAATCATACAAAAAATATAGAGTAAGAGATCTAACTTGAAAACATGTGTTCAGTTCTCATATGATTGAAAAAGGTGAATTGGCTATTAGTTGGCCAAATTGGGATGTGAAAATGTGAGATATACAACATTTTAAGGATATTTATTAATTATATGAATGGTAATTTTTGTTTATAATGGGACATTGACTCTATATCCCAATAGATAAATCTTAGATCACTTGTTAAGATCTATAATATATTTCAAGCTTCCAAATGGTGAGCCATCAAATGATTTTTAGAGTATCATTTTGGATGGAAAGACATTTAAAAATAATATATTGGTCAACCTTAATTTAGGGGTTTTGAGTCATACATTTGAGAGTATTTGATAATATTTTGATTATACCTCTTTCAAAAAAAGAAGGTATGTGATTCTTGAGTACATGAAGGAAAGGTTCATCTCTTTGCATTTTAATTTATGCAAAAACACATACCAAAAAATGCCTTCACATAAACTATCCTTTGTGATATGTGATAGCATATTTCAAGATAAGTATTTGATACACTCACATACACTACCATTTTGGGATATGTGATAATGCCTATTAGGCTGAGTACCTAATACCCTCACATACACTATCCACTAAGATGTGATAGCATCATGATGGTTTGAGGACCCATCATTTCATCAAGAATTAGTTACTTCTTAGTTGATCAAGTTGAAATCAAATTAAAGACTCTATTTTCTAATGGATAAAATGATTTCTTGCAAAACTAAAGTTTAAGTTATCTCCATCCCTTACAGTTTGAAATCCTAGTTAGAACTAGCTATTGTTATGATTTTTGATTTTTTTAAAATTAACAAAAATTTAATACTTTTGGCTAATTTTTTGTTTAAGATCAAAATTCAAATTTTGAAAAACTAAAAATTTTGATTAATTAATTAACTTTAAAAATCATGGTCAAAACACTTTATATCCTTAATGGTGTAAAAATGCTTTTTAGCTTCCCTATGTAAAAATCCATTGGCTTTCCCACAATTTGTAAAATTTCATTAAACCTTTTCAATATGTGTAAATCCTTTTTGATTCTCCTGAAGTTGTGAAAAAGTTCTTTGACACTTTTTCAAGTCATTTAGTTTGCATTTTCAATTTTTCATATGGTGCCAATACAATTTTCTTTTTGAAACCCTTCTACCATGTAAATTCATTAGTCACTTCTCTGAGTCATGCAAATTCATTTTGTCGCTCCCCAAGTCATGTAAAAAAGAATTGGCACTCCACAAGTCATGGAAATTAAATCTTCCCTTCCCCATTGATGTGAAATTTATCAACATCCACTTGTCACCATAACAAAATCATTCTTTATGTTATTTCCAAGTGATAAAACATCATTTTAATTGATAAAAAACACAAAGAGAAGTGAATTTGAAAGAGAAGTAAATTTTTGTTTTAATTTAGTATCCCAAACAAGAATTTTTAAGACATTGTACATTCAAGGAAAAGTGAAATTTAAAGGAAATGGAGTAGATTTAATGATTTTTTTTTTTTTTCTACCTACAAAGAGGCCTTATGACCTAATATATAAGGGCAAAAAAATTCAACAATTTTTTTTTCCTTCCAACCAAAAGGGCCCTATGCCCCATAAAGAGAGATAAGGAGAATTAGAAATCAAATTAAAAAAAAAAATTAAATATTTTTGGATGCTACCCTAGGTTGTATGGAAAAACTAGATAACTAATAACAAATATAAAAATATAAAGTGAAGAATAATTTTTTTTATTTTTAGCTATAGTTAGAGGATTTTATGATTCCATGTGGCTAGGAGGACTGAGATAAGATTTTTTATTTTATGATTACAATAAGGGGTTATATCATCATGTAAGAAGAAGTAAAGGAGAGAAAAATTAAAAAATCAAAAGTCGAGAAGAAAAATTTCTTGTTTTCTTCTTTAGGCCAAAAATTTGTATGAATGTATAACCTATGAAGTTTGAAGTTTAAAAAAAAATAAAAATAGATTTACTTTCTATTATTTTTCCCAAGATGAGGAGGTTATGTGGACCATATACAAGGATTAAAAGTTTTAAAATATATAAAAAGGAAATTGTATATTTTTAAATTTATTTTTATTCATTATAGAAAAAGGCCATGATATTAAATGTAAGAATGAGGGTTTGAATATTATAAAATGTAATTTGTAGATTTTTATTTATTTTTGGCTTGTATAAAAAATCCATATAATTTAATAAAGGAGTTACGTTAGGAAATTTTGAAAAAGAAGAGAGGGGTTACAATAACTATTTATTGTCTAGGTGGAGATATTAATTGTGATGCTTACCATATGATATATCCAAGGGTTGATAGTCTTGGTGCATCCACTTATATTGAGAGAAGTCTTCTTGATGCAAGAGTATCACCAAAAGAGGTAATCTGCACAAATTTTCATGCCACATCAACAAGAACAAAGTGTTCCCCTAGCCTAATGGCTAGTAAATTGAGTGCTAATTTTGATAGTCATTTTATCAAAACTATTTATGTGCCACATTGATGTTATAGCAATAATTTATTTTCTAGGATTTGGCTATGAATCAGGATGTGATGAAAATAGTAGAGGTTTTAGAAGACTACGTAAGGGACATATGATTGGTATCATTTCTTGAGAAATACCACAAGTATCATAGGTGTAAATATAACACTAAAACCTATGCTAATATCCTCTCAAGTCATGAAATAATGGGAGCTTCAAAACACAAGAAGGTAGATCAAAGTGTTTGACTAAATGACTCAGTGAAATAATGTCTCATGGAATTCAATGTAATAGTAGACCATCACTTTATCAAATAGTTCATATGAATTCAAATTTCTTAAAAAGTGATTTAGTAAGAATTCATCTCATGGACTATAGTTATTAATGGATAGGTAAAAATTGTGTTTGTCTAAAAGGACTTGTAGTAAGATTCAATAGAATTGTAAATACAATTACCTAGATCTATCTAGTTAGGGTTCTTTTTGTGCTCACAATGTATTTTTAATATTTCAATGATAGGGAGATGAAATTTTGATGCACTTATAGGTCATAAAGACAAAATGAATTACATGGAATGGATTCCTCAAAATAATGATATTAAAAAAAAAAATAATTCATTAGAAGAGAAGTTCATGATTTTTTTAGGTACTAATGGGGTAATTCTAATTGTGGATTATCTTCCTTCACATAAAAAAAGGAGACAAGTATGATAGGTTACAAAATCTCATGAAAAATATGTCAATACATTTCATTTTCTATGCTTAATAAACTTGATAGACTCTTTGTGTCATCCTTCTCACATGTCACTATTTATATGTGGGAACTTTGACTCCCAAACTAGAGTGGAGGTGATTGTAACTTGTCAATGTTGCAAACTATGCATGTGAGTAGAAGAAAAATGGTTGGTATTACTCTTATGAAATTACCAATAAATGTTGTACAGTGGATTTTATATATGAGACATTGCTCAAGACATGATAAAGTAATTTTAAATCAAATAATGCTAAAACATTAAGAGATATTCAAATCACAAGTCTATACACTCTAACATCTACACAATGTCTGAAGGATTTTAATAGATAATGAAAACCATGGGTTAACTTTGAGAAAACATAATGTCAAGAAGATAAATCTATGTTAATGGATGGATGCCAAAGTTAATTAATTTTTTATCTATTATGGAACTTGAAAACAAGTGGTAGTTCACTCTTATTATCAATTCTAAGATGAGCAAAAGAAAGATCATGGAAAATATAGGTTGTGTTTAGGTATGGATTTTAATAAACAAAGAGGAGATGAAAGCTAAAATTCAAAGGTTAAATAAATAACATCCAAAAAATGAGGAATTTATAGACAAGGTAGACATACCAATGGATGTCCCATCTTGATAATGGTTTACTAGGGATGAAAGATTGAATCTCAATATCATGTAGTTCGAGATTTGGGTGAAGGAAAATTTGGAGTAACTAGGCTTGGTAGATTCATATTCACTATATTTTGTAATGAAATTTTTTACTCTAGGGGATGATTGATTGAATTCTCATCAGCTAGGTCAAAAGGATTCATGTTTCCATGATTGATCAGTCAGAGTGCATATTAAAAATTTTATTTTTGCACTTTTGTAGGTTGTGAAAAAAACATCAGAATACTTTTTCACCTTTCAATTGATGTATTTTTATAACTTCACTTTCACACTTTTCACATAGTGCAATTGAACTAATGTAGTTTTTCACCACTTACGTGGCACTTTTTTCATATAATCACTTCTAAACCATCTAGAATGCAAAAAAGGTAATTACACATTATAACCACCTTCTCATTTTATAAATATGAGTGTTAGGCTCATTAGGGGAGGGTCTTTAAACAAAAAAACTCTATGACATATTTTTAGAAGAAGAGATTGTATTACAACTCTATGAAGATCAATACAAAGGAAAAGGTTTGCAAACTATGTGTTCAAATTATCTTCATAATTATAATTTTGTGTATGATTCATTTGTATTCAAATATTTACTTTTAAAACTTTATAATAATTGTTATCAATTAGTCTTATTGTGTAAATTACACATTATAATTTTTTTTTGAATCTATGTCTATTATTTCCATGAATGTGAAATTTTAGTGGGCTTTACGAAATATTCCAATTGTCCTTCATGGATAAATATGGGATGGTTTTCTATCAGTATCAGAGAACCATCTCAGTGTATGTGTTACACTCTTAAAGGTGTAATTATGTCTTTACCATCTATTGAATTAGAGATATTTTAATGAGGACATTGTTCCTCTTTCTTGGGATATTCTAGTGAATATTTATGTTTAGTCTCTTAGATTCATATTTCATCTTCCCTAGGGTTATTTTAGTATGTTTTTTGTTTAACTAGATAAATCATCCCATTCTACCTTTCTCCATTTTATCCCCATTTCTATCATTCCTTATTTCCTTTCCATATCCTTTATGTACTTTTTGGTTAAAAGTATGAAACCCCTAATAGAAAATATTTTTGTTATAAATAGCTATAAATAGATTGTATCCCTACTATTCCCTTTTTATGTTTCAATAAAAATAGTTCTTTCTAATAATCAGAGAGGGAATTTTTCCTTATGTTACTAACTAATGTGTGGACTTAGTTCCCACAATGTCAACTAAAAGTTGCTAGTTTTTTCCCAAACATATTTTTGAGTGAAGAATGCTAATTTGGGAAGTAGCTTGCTAGCCATGTAGTTTTAAACCCACATCATGAGACTTCTTGCACAATTTAGTGTTTTAAACACACATCATGTGACTACTTGCACAATTTAGTATTTTAGTAGTGGCTTAAGTTTTAACCATGTGAATTTTAATATCCATGTAGCAATGATAATTACTAGTAGTTATGGTTAGACATGGTGGTTAGTATGACTAAATAACTAGACATTTTATAATTCAATAATTTTTTTAATTATATTTAAATAAAAACTTTAAGTTTATAAAGTTTAAAAACTAAACATGAAAATATAAAACTAGAACATTAAGAAGACTTAAGATGCAATTTTCATCATTCATTTATAGTGGATTGATGACCTAGATATGGGGCGACCCAAAAAGGTAACCCACTCCATTTTTATTTCTCTTACATGTGATGAAAATTTCAAGCCCTAGAATGACCAAGTTTTCCCATTATAATCTTTTTTAAAATCAACTATGTTTTAGACCTCCCTTACAACCTACTAAACTAGTTTTACAACTATGATTACAAAGACCTAGTGGCTTGGAGATGGGGGAACTAGTAGGTAACCCTCTCAAATTTTTATCCCTTTACTCTTAGAATTGGTTTCAAGAATCGATAATTCTTTTTTTCCAATTTGTGTTGGTTTTTCTTTAGGGTACCTATTTGGGCTTTATCATCTATCACAAGCTCCTAGGAGAATTAAAACTATTTGACCCAAAAGAGGACTCATTATTTTTTTGATTCCCATTTAATCTAAGATAAAATTAAAATATGAAACTAATTTATTTTGAATTTTGCCTTATGAAAACCATTAATGGTTGTGGAGAATATTAAATCTCCAAGGGCTTGTTTGATAACAGTAAGAGAATAATACCTCATATGATGATTTTTTCAAAATAGGTACCTATATAACTCACCCACACATCTTCCTATTGAGTTATAAAATTGAAAGTGAAAATATTAGTTATGGCTAAAATATTAGAGACTCCATTAATGGTAGTCATCTAAGGCTGAGGAAGGAGAGGAGGGATGAATATGAAAAATTCATCCTCCAACACCTCCTCCCTTATAAAAAATTAGATGTTTTAATATATATGGTTTATTTTGAGACCTTATGGCCTCCATGAGGAGTTTTTGTCATGTATTTACTTTGACCAGATTTGATAGTTGAGATCAGTTTGATCTGATAGTGAAGATTATGTGCACAAATATCAAAAGGCTTAAACAAAGATATTTTAGGCACCTTTTGATGTATTATGAAGTCATTTGATATTTTTTGAGTACTTTAGTTAAATTCAAATCAACACAAAATTATACTTAGTTTATGACTTAAGTAAAAAGTGAACTACATGATTGGTTAGAATCACTCAGAACCCTCCTTAAACATTATTTGGAGTTAGGAAGTCTTGTTTGAGAAAGTGGTTACTTGAACCCACATTAATTTAGTTATGAATTCCTTTTAATTCTTAATTTTCAAGATCCCAATAGTAAAACTTAACAATCTATAGGATTTTATGAGAACTTGTAGGATAATTAGAACAAGTGAGACTTGAATGGTTATGTGATGACTATGTGTCCACTTGTGCTCTACCTCCTTGTAATTTGGGAAATGTTATTATATAGAATGTGTATTTTAAATTTTCAAAAAAAAAATTATATTTGTGTGTGTGTTCATTGTGTTTTTATTTAGGCATAAAATTTTGGTATTATATCATAATTTATACACTAGGAGCTTTGGGTAATTTGTTTAGTTTTGGTTTGATACTTATGATAATATGTACTTCATTCCCTTTCCTTATGAAGTATGGCATGGGGATGGTGAATAATTTAGGATTTTGATGAAATCATGGATCATATGGAAGTAACACTATTTAAAAACCACTTCTTATTTAATAGTGTCTTGTAGACTTAGAACCCCAAATTCTCTAGGCCATACAAAAAATGTTTGGCATCTTGCATGATAAATTTATAATATATCATGTAGTGATAGGGAGACAATATCTAAAACATTTTTGGGGTGAATAGATATTATTAGATATTTAGATAAATAAGTCCCATAGCTAATTTTAGTAGAGGGAAGATTGATATGTAGAAAGGCTTAGGTCTTGTATTCCCTTGTACTAGAGTGTAGAGGGATATAAAGAACACATAGGAGAGCATAAAAAAATGTGAGATTATGAATACTCTCCTAAGACAAAACTTAAGTACTTGGTTAAGTATTTTATTATATTTCATCCACTAACATATGATGCTACCTAGGAGGGTTTTAAAATATAGGCTAGCTTAGCTAGCATGTGAGGGTCTTTGACCATATATGAGTGTGACTCCAATGGGAAGTCCCTTTTGGGGACTTACCTTCTAGAATATGAAGTGAAGGTGTGTTGGTAATGATAGGATAAAATCTCCATTTAACACTAGCTTCCCTCTCTTGAGATATTTTTTATGAGTATTTTATAGCTCATATTTTATCCACCTGCTATGTTAAAAAAAAAGGTAGATGAGTTCCATGATCTATGAAAAGGGAGTATCACTATGGAGAAATATGAGTTTTATTTTTTAGACCTGATATGATACACACATGTCTATATATATTATTATATGTAGGTGAACATGTTTATCATAGTCCTAGACACTAATCTATTTTGCATGGTGCACATTTTTATCTCCACTAACCATAAAAATCATAGTGGAGAAGGCCTATCTAGCATAAGAGTCTTAAGAAAAGACTTAAGAGGTTCAAAATAAGTTTTGAGGTAAGATGAAATATCGATGTGATGGGTTTTTACATGGTCTATATCCTACACCTAGGGGATATTAGATACCTACCTAATCCACTCTAGGACCCTTTCAATAAAAAAATAACAACTTGAGAATAACCATACTAGTCAAACTCAGCTTAGGTCCATGACAAATAAGAATTATCAGGGATAGAGAAATGCTATGCAATAGGATTAATAAAAGAATAGACTTATACAGACTCAAAAGTCTATAAGATATTCAAGGTTTATAGTTACAACTTTTTAGAGGATAGTTAGAACCCCATCAAGGTGAGGTCAACCTAGATTATTTTTTTATATATTTAGATCTCTTGATCATTATACATGTGATTTACCTATGAGACCATTAGTTACATCTAGAAATAAGGCTCCATGTTAGAGAATAAAATAGGTGATGTGGGTTAGGCCCACAAGAGGTATGCAATAAAGGATAACCACCAAGCCAAGCACTAGGTAAAATTCATCAAGACCACATGTTTTATTAGTCAAGTTATGTTAAAATGATATTTTATTATAGAGATTTAGAAAATTTTATATCCCCTTTAAGTATGGACCATTTTAGGTTGGTGGTTTCTTTGTAGCTAATGAATTAGAACGTATATTTTTCCTCTAGGGATAATATGTTTGCGATCTCTTTAGTGAGTTGTTATGTACTAGATCTAGGTGTTTTCCATAATATCATGGATTTATCCATCATAACATTGGGTGCATATGGATTTGTATTGGTTATGTATTTGATAATAACTCATACAACCAAGATGGACTACAGAAGCAAGGTTATAAAATGTGTTAACGACCTTCGGACTAGCATGGTTATCTTAACGGTCAAGATACTCATTTCCCTTTACATGATTTCTCTGATGTAGCTCAATTAGAACCCACAGAAGGGTTTTTAGATGTTATCTATCATATCGAGTGATAATTAAGAGGATTTATAGAAGTATTCATTTGATTATCATCCTACTCTATAATATTGACATGATGTCTTTCCAGATGATGTTTCATGCATGCCCCCTAAGAGAGATTGATTTATAGATAGACTTGGTACTTAGGGAGAAGCCTATTTTGAGAGAACCTTATTAGATGACCATACTAAATATTTTTTAGCTTAATTTTCCTCTTAAGGAACTATTGGATAAGGTTCTAATTCATACAAGTTTTTCTACTTGGGGAACATATTTTATCTTCATGAAGAAGGACATATCCCTTTCTTTTTACATTGATTATTTATAGATAAATAAGGTAATGATAAAAAAATTATTGCCAAGGATCAATGATTTTTTTGATCATATGTGTGGATTTATATTGTTATTAAAGATAGATCTAAAGTCTAAGTATCATCAACTATGAATTGTAGAGGCATACATTCACAAGACTACGTTTTGAACATGATATGGGTATTATGATTTTATAGTTATACATTTTGGTTTCACTAATGCCCCTATAATGTTAAAGATACTAATTAGTGAAGATTTCCACACCTACCTAGACCATTTAATTTTGATATTTCTTGAAGATATTTCGATCTATTTATATAATGAGGAAGATCATGATGGCTACTTGTGGTAGGTTTTGGAAGTAAGAACTAATTTTAAAATAACTTAGGGAAATGTGTTTCTACATAGTCAGAGGTGTAGTACATTAGACACATCATTTTTATGGATGGTATTTCAATATAAACCTATAAGATTGATGTGATCATTAAGTGGCTAACACCCAAAAGCATCATAGATATTTATAGCTTCATGGGTTTGGTAGGATACTATCATCACTTTGTGGAGAACATTTTTCACATTACAAACCCCATCAATTTACTTCAAAGGAAAGGGAATAATTTATCTAGATATAGGAGTGTGAGGAATACTTTCAATTATTACAAAAGTGTCTCCATAGTGATCCTATATTATCATTACTTATTCTAATGGAGGAGTTATTTATTTTCACTAATGCATCACATGTTTGGTTGGGATTCATCCTCATGTAAAATGGTAGAGTGATTAGATGTGCCACAAAAACTCAAAGATTCCACATTTAAATACCTAAATCAATATCTTGATTTTTCAAACATTTTTAATTATTGTTTGATATGGTGATACTTTATGCCTAGTTTTCACTTTGTTCTAAAGACATAACACTTGAGATTTCAACCCAGTTGTAGTCAGCATAACCTCAAAACTTCTCAGAGATATTAGATGAAGTTTCTATGTGAGTATGAATCATGAGATAGTAAATCAAGGGAATGGATAATTTTTCAAATTACTTAAGTAGGATACATCATGAGTTGATAGAAATGTGGCTATGCACTAATTTGAAAACCTAGATTCTTGATGAAATAATTGAGGATAGTTTATACTAAGAGGTGTGACATATGACAATTTTAGGTATGGAACTAAAGGTAAATTTTGAGGGATATTAACTTGAATTAAATGAATTTTACAACATCAAGGATGTATTTATGTGATCCAATTAGGTGGATTGCATGATTTTATTTTATTAGTCTCATTGATCCCCTTACTAGGCATTCCTTAGAGTGAAGAAGATGCATATAGAGTTGAGGCAATTGTATCATGGGATAGTTTATGGAAAAACATTTTATATTTTTAATCTTGACACCTTTAGTTATAGAGGGTCAAAGCCCAAAAAAAACATTTGACAAGGTTGTATACCCCCATGGTACTCTAGAATAAAAATGGGACATAATTTTCATGGACTTCATTATTAAGCTACCTAATGTATCCTATCATCATGAAAAGATCATGGTGACTATGCATAAGTTAATGAAGGTAGCTCAATTTTATCCTACAAATACTAATTATAATGTCATGTTAGTGGCAAGGGACTTCTTGGATTATATTGTTTGACTATATTGGATTCTTTTTAAGATTATCTCAAATCAAGATCATATGTACACATCCCACTTTTAGATTGCTTTGAATAAGGAATTAGGTACGTATCTCAATTTAATTACCTATTACCATCTTGAGGAAAATGGATAGACTAAGAGAATCATTAGGATGTCATGTCCTTATCGTTAGGATTGAGATCACTAGTATTATTTATATTCTATAACTTTAGCTTCTAAGGTAGGAGATAGGGGAGGCCAACAAGGAAACTAGGAATATTATAGGCAAAAGAACATCATGGATAGAGTGGTGATAAGTTTACATGTATACCTCTATATTTTCATATTAGGATATTTTTTAATATTTTATCTTTATTAAAATTAAAAAATGCATTTAATTAAATGAATCCATGGAAGGCTAGTTGTATTTGATTAATTTTTAATAACTTAAAACATTTTTAATTTCTCTTAATTTATATTATAATATTACTAATTATGGATATAATGCATGTGACATCATAATATTTAGAGTTATGAGTAATTTTTATTATTTTTAAATTTTCTAGTCTAAGAACCATGTTATCGTCTTTATAAATTACCTTCACTTGACCTAATTTTTGGACATGGAAATTGGTGCATTATATGGTTAATTTTAGTTTTAGCCTAAAATAATGGATTTTATGGTCCCAATGGCACTATTTTTGTTAATTTGTTTTTATATATGAATTTTAGAAAATATTATCTTTTTAAGGTAGTTTTATTTATACACATGCCCTCTAAGAGGGCACTAACTACTTCCCATAGCGAAATTATCAAAAATTAGCATCATTTCTTTATGAGACTACATATTGATCAAGTCTATCCCTTAGGGGTGGATTAGATTTGGGTAGTATCTTGCTGGCCATTAAATTCTAAAACCATGTCATTTGTCTACGTGTATGATCTAGCATTATAGTCACATGATTGGTAGTAATGATTTAAATTCTAACTATGAAAATTTTAATAACCATGAAATGATGGTAACCATTGGTGGTTATGGATGGACATGGAAGTTATTATGATTAACTTCCAAATGACATTATATCAATAATTTTTTAAATTATATTTAAATCAAAACTTTAGGTTTATAGAGTTTAAAATATTCACGTGAGAATATAAAACCAAAACTTTATCAAGACATGAGACTTGAATTCCATCCTTCATTTGTGGTGGCCTAGTGGCCTAGGGGTGGAGTGACCCCAAGAGGGACTCCCCCCCCGCCCCCCCCGACACCATTTTTATTTATCTTCCACATGGTGAAACTTTAGCGATATAGAATAACCTAGTTTTCTCATTATGATATTTTTTTACTCAAGTGTGCTTTAGACCTTCATTAGAACCTAATAAACTAGTTTTCCAACCATGATTGTAGATACTTAGTGTCTCAGATGTAGGGGAACCCAAAAATGACACTTTAAAATTTTCATCCCCTTGTATTTGGATGTGGTTTTATGAACTAAAACTATTTAGTTTCCACTTTGTGCTAGTTTTGTCCTAAGGAGGCTTGTTTGTGCTTGTTTTGTCCAAAGGAGTACACTTGTTATTTTTTAGTCCCCTTAGTATAAGAAAAAATTTAATTATGAAACTAAAAGAGGTTTACCTTATGATGACCATTAATGGTTATGGATTAACTTAAAGCTTTTAGGACCTATTCGACAATCATAAGAGAGTGAGACCTCATTCAATCATTTATTAAAGATAGGTACCAAAAAATTAACACATGTATTTTACTATAAAGTTAATAAATTTAAATTAAAAACATTCATTTTGGCCAAAATCTTAGAGACTACATTAATGGTAGTCATCCAAGGTTTAGAAAGAAGAGGAGGGATGAATATATAAAATTAATCCTCCAACACATCTTCCCTCCATCAAAGTACGAGTTTTCCAACTCAGTTGATGATTTGGAGAACTTATGCTCTCTATGTGTATTTTATGTCACCTTTTTACTTTAATGATATTTGATGGTCGAGATCGGTTTGATATGATCATGGAGATTATATGCACCAATATCAAATGGCTTAAATGATATATTTTAGGCATATTTTGAGGTAATATGAGGTTTATTTGATATTTTTTATAGTACTTTTCTAAAGTAAATTTAATACAAAATTACTTATTTTGTGACTTAAGTGAGAATGGCCCATGTGATTGGCTAAAATCACTCAAAACCCACCTTGAACTCTATTAAGAATTAGGACATCTCATAAGATCAAGTGGTTTTTCAAACCCACCTCTTTTTAGTTGTGTATTCCTTTTAGTCCTTAGGGACATGGGGCCTAGTAGGAAAAATTACAAACTGACAAGATTACATGATAGCCTATATGATAATTAGAGTAAGTGTAACCTATAATGTTGCATAGAGACCATGCATCCACTTTCACATTGCCTCCTTACTTTTTTGGAAATGTATTTGTATAGTATGTGAGCTACACATTCTTAAAAATGGCATATTTTTGTGTGTTTTCATTGTGTTAATTTTTTGGAATGACACTAATTATAAGAATGGATATATAATTAGCTCAATAGAGTGATTCTAGGTCATGGGAATAGTTATTTATGATTTATTATTCTATAGATACTCTCATAGGATTGAGAACTCTTCTTAGTACTTTTAGACCTTTATAGAGGCATAAAAATATAGTAGTTTAGTCACTACTTATGAGTTTTTTTCTCTATGAGTAATCCAAGAATGTTTGATAAAAATAATTTGAAATGTTTATTTCAATATCTTACCTTCTTATGATATTCACTATAAATGATTATAAAAATCTAGATAATAAGAATATACTTTTAACTATGCATGTGTGTGAATATATCCTAAAACAAGTTTGGTTGTCAAACTATCATCTCTTGTAGAACTTTAGATGATTAATTAGGAACATGATGATTTCCTTCATTGTTGGTATTTGTTGCATGTAGGTTTTATTTTGAGAATATTGAAAGATTGATATTTTTTTATCTTAATAAGGCTCATGTAAGTTGGTTAAAAAATAATAAAAAATGTTTCTACATTGTTTTATTGGGATATATTTATGGACATTAAATTTTTCCATGAGTAGGGACCACTTGAAATCTTTGAATAAATGATAGTGATGTGCATGTTATGAACTTTTGAGACATATCAGGTCATTATATTTAATATATTACACATGTAAGGTTGATGTGAGCATGATCATATTTTATGGGAAATTATTTTAAAAATTAATATTTATAAAAAAAATGCCATACACACGTAACAAATATTTTAGATGGATGATTTTTTGTCCATAAATTCTTTTTTACAACCCTATTTTATGATCTTTTTGAACCATTACAAATATTTTTTAGTTATGGATTACATGTATAAGAAAAATAATGGGATCTATAACACCTCATAAGGAGGATGTTGTTTCTAAGTAAAAGCCATTATT
>JARHVA010004082.1:1402500-1462500 GCA_037957365.1 Torreya grandis | reverse complement strand
AATGACCTCAAAATGCATGAATTTTAAAAAACATAAATCACATATATTTAATGATTAAATAAGCTCAAACATATTTAAATATGATGATGAATTCTTATTAGGCCACACTCTCTCTTTTTGCTCACTTTAACCTTGACTTGCAAAACACATTATGCCTTGAAACTGACCTTCATGTCTCTTTATATGTGCTCTCCACATCAATAAAATAATTAATAAGCCTCTCTCATGATAAAATACTAATTTACATCCTTAATATTCTTTTTGACTGATCATGATGCCTCATTAGGCTAGGCAGGGTCTAGAAGTTTCCTAGTTGCATACTTGATCTATAGATCCTGCCCCATGGGTTCACCCTGAGACTCTCATGAGTGACGTAATTATTAATATTAATTATAAAATAAACTTATACATCCATTCATAATTTTTTCACTCATCTCACCAAGATATCATACGCATACCTTCTCACAAGGTCTCTTCATGCTATGACTAGTACCATGACTAGGCTTCTTAAGCACTAGAAACTTGACAACTAACATTGAAAGACTTATAAAAATATCTACAATTATCTTTTATAATCATATAATTAAAAAAATATATATCACAATCCTGTGCTTACTTCACTAAAATTCACTATGCACACCTTCTCACAGAGTCGAAACTAGGCTTCTCAAGACATCTTTTACTCATGAACTAGTACTGAAACATGCTTTAATTCTCACCTAACCTAAACCTTTAAATTATAAAATATAAAATTAATTATTTTACCTTTAACTTATCTCTCAAAATAGATACATTAGGTTTCCTTCAAATTATCTATTATCACATGGCTTCCTTGTCACATCAATCACACAAGCTTATGCCTCAAAGACCACTCACCATGCATCTTCATCATATGTACCTTGACATAAATGACAAAAACCTTGACATAATTTAAATAAACCTTAACATCAATCATAACACTTCTAAAAAAACTCCACCTTTGTCATTTATGATAAAACATTCTTCAATTTGATCACTCTCATCTCCCCCAATCTAGTCAATCTTCCTTCTTGAACTTTCTCCCCCTTTGAAATTAATGACAAAGGGTCATAACTATTACAGATTTTGGAACCAAACCTTCTTAGAATAAAATAAAAACACAAAAAATATTAATCATTACTATAAAATTATCTCCCTTACTCTATGTATACCTCCTTCAAATGAACTCAAATCTCAAGACCACTCACCTTGTCCTTAACATGACTGATATGACACAAATCTTTGATGACATACTAGGCTACCATATTATTATCATAAAATACACTTGGAGATTATGAACAACCTTAATATCTCCCCCTTAGTTTAATCATCCATCATTCTTCTTGTAACTAAAGAGTGTCTTTATGAAGCCTAATGGAATAACCTCTTTACATAGAGCACTAACACAACACAAACTCAAGAGATTCCTATATCTCCATGATACAACAAGACTAAATATCCCTTATGATCCTATTATACTTGATTAGTCTCTTTTTATTGACCTCTTCATCATATGTGTGATCAACAATTTGAGCTAGTAATGAACATTCCTGACTTCATTTCTTATCTGAAGTATGCTCTACCATATCAAAAAGTCCACTTGGGATTGTATATTGATCATTACTAACCTTTGTTATCTTTGGTTTCCACATATTCATTTACCTTCTCTATTTCACTTTAGGGTCTTCAATTTTTTTTTCATTTGATGCCCTTCTAATTATATTAGGACATAATCTTGTAATGTGTTTGAGAATATGACAACTATAACAAACCACCTCATACACACCTCTTGACTAATGATTCCTTTCATAATTCCATGCATATTCATTTTTAGAGGGTCTTCTACACTCTCTTAATCTATGAACAAATTTATTGTAAGTATAATATTAACCTTTGAATGAATTAGCATACATCATAACATTAAGTTATCTGATTGGTCTTTTCATGTTGACATATTTGTCTTTATTAACTTTCTCCTTGACTTGAGGTGCCTCCTTTTGGTCTTATTTAAAACCAAGACTTATTTTATCACTTGTAGACTTATAAATACTCAATATATTATCTAAATAATCATTACTCTTTTCAAAATTCACAAGTATTCAACTTAATATATGCTTAATCTAACTCATCTTTCAAGGATTCCATTTTAGTTCCATACCTAGTGCATTTTTCCTCTTTATCCTTTAGGCTTGTAGTGACTATCTCTATCTATACTTAAATTTGATTGGTGATCTCATCATACTTATTTTTATATGTGTTACTCAATCTCTCCTCAAACAAAGCAATATAATCGTCATAGTCCTTAACGAATGATCTTAGCTTATGATTCTTCTTTCTTTGGAAATTCAACTCCTCTAGAGCACTCACTAATTCTACCTCAAGGTTCACTTTAGATTATTTTTCATCTAATTATTCATAAACCATAAGGCCTTTCCCATTTTAGAAACCCTCATTATCTATTTATATGGCCATGAATAAGGTTTAATTATTATCATTTTCAAGTTCATTACTACCATCATCACTATTATATGTACTTGTGTCACTTAAATTAGATGAGTTATTATCTTCTTTGGTGTATAAAATTTTATTTTTCTTTAAAGACCCTTTATTACCATCATACTTCCTAAAATATTTAGTGTTCTTATCATTATTATATGCTTTCATATCATCTCTATGGTTTTCATCAAGTTATTTATCATGCTCAATTTTATCCTTATTAAGACACTTGAAAGAAAAGTGACCAATCTTACCATAGTTGAAACATTTGAAAGGAAACTTACCCTTCTACTTACTAGATCCAAACCTAAAATTCCTAGAAAACATGGCTATTATTTAATCATCATCAACATATGAACATACCTCATCCTTTACCTTTTTGTATTTTGACTTCTTCTCAGCTTTGAATGGTGCTTGCTTCTTGGGAGGTCTTCCTTTATTTTTTCTCATCTCATAGATAGTCAAGATGCCATGAAGCCCATCTATTTCTAGTTTGTTTGAATCTTGCATCTCTTCTACTACAAACACCTTATAATAAAACTTAGGAGTTAGTGACTAGAATACCTTTTGAATAATTCTAGACTATTTTATATCTTTTCCCAATCCTCTAATGTCATTGCCAACTTTAAAAACCTTCAATAGGTACGATGCAACAGTTTCATAGTCAAACTTTTAAACTATCTCTACTAGTTCTACAACTTGTCCATATTAACCTTGGTGTCTCTTTCATATATATTTTTTAATTTTTCCCATATCACCTTGTATGAATCATAGTGTATCACCTTCACAAATTATGCCTTTGATAGGCCACAAAGAATGAAATTCATCACCTTATAATTTCTCTCACTTTCCTTCTTGCCTATTGCATCAGTTGGTGGTGTTGGAGGTGGAGTGTATCCATATAAAATTGACTTACATATGTTATGTCCCACTAAAATTATATATTTAGTAATTATAATACTCCAAAAAGAATAATTATTCCCATTGAAGAATGGATCCTTACTAGTAGAGAAACTACCTTGAGCTTGTTGACTAGCCATCCTTGCTTCTAGGATATCCTTTAGAATATTAGGCTTACTTAAAAAGACTTGATCCGATACCAATTTTTATATGTAAAATGATTGAGAGTTGGGGGGGGGGGGGTGAATTATTCTTCAAAAAAATTCTTTCCAATTTCCCTTATACAATTATGAAACATTCAAACAAGAATATAAATCTAGTAACCATAAACACCTATCCACATAAAGAAGAAACAAAAAAATAAATAACATATGTGGGAAAACCTCAATTGGAATAAAACACAATAATATATGAAAATTTAATATACTCCTATAATAAAAACACCAAATTTAGTGAAGCACAAACTCCATATGGAGTACCAACACCAACTAGCTAAGTACCAACTCAGTTAGGCTTTAACAAGCACCAAATTACAAGAAGCTACCAAAACCATAGATTAATTAGTGAAAAATTATCCACATGATTGTTTTTATAACCTTCATGACACATTATTTCTTATCCAATTGATGATGACCACCTCTTCAACTCTTCACACTCTTATCCTTCTCAATCTACCTTTTAGGCCTCTCCAATCAATTAGGTCTCTTCAAGATAGATTAGTTTATATGACCTTGATTTTCATACACAAAACGTATATAAAATATTCATAATATATTATATAAACCGTTAATATGGTCTACAAGACCTCCTTATGCTTACCAATGTGTTATATTCTTTGCATACACTATCTCACACCAATAGGCTTAAAATTGCCTTGTATTTATACAAGCCTCTTGCTCATAACCTTCCTGGTCAGCCATCTATACTTTACTAATTATATTAGCATTTAAATATGCCTTATAACATTTTTTATACATGAATTAATCATTACATTAGGTCATCCACATCTTAAAATACCAAAACCTCCTTTAGTATGTAACGAGACCTAATTTAATTAAGCCTTCATTAGTGCATGCTACACTTTGAACTCATTAGAAAAATTATATCAAACATAAAAATGTATTGAAAGTACTAAAAAATATATATGTGAGCTTGGATTCATCCTTATTTCATGATAACACATTCCTCATAAACTTCTCAGTGTTGCCTGTGTTTTTCACTATTTTCACCATTAGGCTTGTTAGTGACTAGATAACTTAGATGACTAGTATAACATATTAAAAAATATAACCTATCTATAGACCACCATGGAAATAAAATTAAATTATCAAACTTATATATCCAATTGTTTTCATACCTTTACTTGGTCAACTTTGAATGCTATAGCAAATCTCTAAGAAACTATCACTTTCCTATAAGGTCTACTACATGCCTGACAACTCAATCACACCTAGAGTTTTATGGGAGGGTTTAATACAAGATAAAATAGTTTTTATATTAATTTTATACCACTTTTTTATATTTTAATAAACATCTTCAACATCATGTATTTATTAGGGTTCTAGGAGGGTTTAAACCTATTTCCATTCTTAACGATCATTCATAAAGCATAGCTCCTTAATCCAAAAACTAATGCCTATAATTTTGAGATAATACCCTTATATATATATATATATATATCATGAATGTATTATGTTACCATGTAGAGGTTTGATGATCTAATGAGCACAATAAAAATCTTCTCGAGTAGAGAAAGCTTCATTTTGTGCACTCGAGAGACCTCAAAATTAGTTTACATCCCTTTTATTATAAACCATGATGTAAAACTCCATGAACACATTTGAAATAAATAAATAAACTCTATTAATTATTAAATAATCTCAAACATATTGAAATATGATCATGACCTATCATTAGGCCACACTCTCTTTATTTGCTAGCTTAGATCTTGACCTACAAAACACATGAGGCCTTGAAATTAACCTTCATGCCTATTTTTATGTGCTCTCCACCTCAATAATATAATAAAGTAATATATATTGATAAAAAAGTAATTTTTATCCTTCATATTCCTTGGAAATAGATCATGATGCTTCATTAGGTCAGACATGGTCTAGAAATGGTCTAATTATATACTTGATATGTAGATCTTGCCCCTGTAGTTTCACCTTGAGAATATCATGAGTGATCCAATTTTTCATGTGAATTATAAATAAAAATTATACATACATTCATAATTGTGTGTAATCATCTCACTAAACCATCATACTCATACCTTCTCAAAGGGTCTCTTCATATTATGACTAGTGTTATGACTAGGCTTCTTAATCATGTGAAACTTTAAAACTAACCTTGAAGAACTTATGAAAGTATATACACTTCCATTTTATGATCACATAATTACAAACAACCTATCATAATCTTTTGCTCGCTTAATTCACCAAAATTCACTATACACACCTTCTCACAGAGTCTAGACTAGGCTTCTCAAGACACCTTGTACTCAAGAACTAGTACTCAAACATGATTTAATGTTCACTTGACCTAAAAATTTACATAAACTAGTAGAAAAATCATTATGCTTCCTTCAAATTATCTATCAATATAGATACATTATTTTGACTTCAAATTATGTCTTGACACATGGCTTCCTTTTCACATCAAGTACACATCCTTATGCCTCAGAGACCACTCACCATGCACCTTCAACAAATGCACTTTAACATAAATTAAATCATCTTTGATGTCAATGAAATCAACCTTTAAATCAATGACACCACTTCTCAATAGAAATCTTTGTGGAAACCTAGACTTAAAAATAGGGATTTAGAAGTAAATTATTTGGATAAGAGAAAATCAAAGGAGATATCTATGAAGAAGTAGAATTTAAATATAGATAAAACATATGCCCTCTTAGACAATATGGGGAAAGTATATGAAATTTATTTAATGTCTATTTCAAATAAATGTGAGTTTATTGAAAAATAATCTTAGACTATAAAAATTTTATTGATAAAATCTCAATAGCTTGTAGTAGATGATTCTCGAGAGGAATTGGGTAGATTTTATTAAACATAAATTTTTATGGAGTAGAAGAAGAGGATTAAAAAGGGTAAATTAATTATAGGGAAGTGATATTGACCTCATAAATTCAATGTCCTCTGGATCATCTAAATTGGGGGGCTCAGAAGAAGAGGTGATGTAAATCTAAGAAGGAAAATGTGGTAGGGGAAATATTGGTCAGTAGACAAGGAATGTTGGATTAGTTTGTGGATTCTAGAAGGTTGGGGATGGAAAACCCATCTTTGGGTAAATGAATCTTATATCTTGGAATGTTTGGGTACTAAATGCCACTAACAAGAGATGCTTGGTGAAGCATATCCTAGGTTTAGAGAATCTATATATTTTGATTCTCTAACAAATGAAATTGAGTTTAGTGGAAGCTTATTCTTTGATGGACTCTAGTTGGTATCAGTGGAATATTGCCTTTGTGGAGGCTATTGGGGCCTTGGGGGATTGGTATGGATTTGGTCTCCTTTGATGACCAAGATTATAGTTTTAGAATCTAAAAATAATTGGTAGTTATGTATAATTTATACCTTTAGTTATGATTTACATTTTTAACTATTTAATGCATATGGTTTAATAGGAAAACCTCTAAAATCCAAACATTTATTATAATTATCTAAATATTTTAAAAGATTTTTAGATAGTAAGGTGGTTTTGGGAAGATATTTCAATGTTGATCTTTGTCCTAATGAGAAAATGGGTGGTGTGTCATTTTCTTAGCAATCTTTATAGGGTTTTGATAATTTTGTGTATAATAATGATTTGGAGGATGTAGTTCCAAAATCTAGTTGGTTCACTTAGAATAATAGGAAATCTAAAATAGATAACATAAAAAAATAATTTTATAGATTTTTGGTTAATAATAAATGGTTGGAGAGAAATTGGAAGGTGGATAGTTGGGTTTTATCTTTTTCAGGATCAAATCATTTTCCAATTAAATTTAGAGTTAAATGTGATAAATCTATAGACTGATGTCCTTTTAAATTAGAATTAATGTGACTTAGGGATATTTCTATTTTTTCCTTAGTGTAAGAGTGGTGTCAAAATTGTCTCTTTCCTCCAAGATTATTGATGTATTAAATGTGTAAAAGACTTCAATATATCAAGGGATGGCTTTAAATATGGAATGAAGAGTATTTTAAGAACTTTTTTCTTGAAAAAACCTAGGATTGAGGTAGATTTATTTTCTTCAATGATCAAGTTTACTTGGTGGGAATGGATACTTAGGCCTATGATTCGGAAAAAAATACTAATAAAGGTATATTAGGAGCTGTTACTATGTGAAGAAATTTATTGGAATAAAATATCCATTGTTAATTGGATTAAATAAGGTGATAGGAATTCATCCTTTTTTCATCTTTCCATTCAAGCTAAGAGAAGTTCAACTTTAATTTATTGTATCAAGATGGAAATTGGGGAAATAATATAATCTCCAAAGGCTATTAGGGAAGAGGTGGTGGGTCTTTTCCATAATTTACTAAATGATGAAGAGAGTTTGAATCTTTTGGCTCAATGATTTCATTTAGAGTTGGTTCCATCTCTGATTATAGATGGAATGAACGCTAATTTGAGGATCTTTTTAATCTATAAGAAGTTTGGGTGGTGGTATTTTTGATGGAAAAGGAGAAATCTCCTAGTCCTAATAGTTTTCCAAAAAATTTCTTTCAATTATTTTGTGGTAAGAGAAGATGTTTTGAAAATGGTGGAGGAATTTAGGGTGAAAATAAAGATGGCTCCTTATTTAAATGTAAATTTCATTTCATTGTTACCCAAAGGTGAAAATTAGGCTTTTTTTAATGATTTTAGACTGGTTTGTCTTTGTAATATTCTCTATAAAATCATTTCTAAAGTAGTGGCTAGTAGGCTTAAGCCTCTTTTAGATATTTTGATTTATTAAGAAGAAGTTGGGTTTGTTCTTGGGAGAAATATTAAAGAATAAATAATTGTGGCTTATGATATGATTCAGTCTCTTTCTCATAATAATCAAAAATTAATTTTAATTAAGATCGATATTAGTAAGGATTATGATAGGATCAATTGGCATTTTTTGATGAATATCTTGGGGAAATTTAGTTTTTATAGATATTGGTATGATTTAATTTTTAGTTTTATAGTGGTTCTGAGGTTCCCTATGTTGATTAATGATAGTTCAGTAGGTTTTTTTTTAAGGTTCACATGGTTTATAGTAGTGGGATCTTATTTCACTTTTTATTGTCATTATGATGGTATAAGATTTAGGGAAAGATATCAATCAAGCTGAGTTAGTGGGGAGGTTATAGGGAATTAAAGTGGTGAATAGTATGGAGAGTTTTTCTCATAACCAATTTGTAGATGATACCTTTCTTTTTGGCTAGTCATCGATTGAAGAAGTTACATAATTAAAGGCTATTCTTAAAAAAATATGAGAAGGCTTATAGGTAGCTAATAAATGAAGGTAAGTCTATAATTTAATTTGTTAATTATTATTTTTAGGATCAATCTACCCTAACTAGTATTATTGGATTTAGGATTGGAAAATTACTAAGTAAATATCTAAGGGTACCGCTTTTTACTCAAGTGGGGAAAGTAGGGTTATGGGATGAGTTGTGTGAATAAAATTTAAGGTAAGTATATCGTAATTTAAAGGAAAATGATTGTCTTTGGTAGGGCATATCACTTTTATAAAAAAAAATTTGACTGCTCTTCTAACATACTACTTTTCTATTCTCCTCCCCTTGAGTCAAGTGGTGAACAATGTGAACAAAATAATGAAGGATTTTTTATGCTAAGGAAAGGGAGAATATAAGTAGATTACTTTTATGATATGGGAAAATGTGTGTAAATGTAATAAAATTATATGATTATGTATTAATGATCTTAATTTGAATAATCTTTATTTTAGAGTAAAGTTAGTTTGGTTAATGGTTTCTTAGCCAAGTAGTCTCTAGTGAAAACTGCTATGATCTAAGTATTTTGGAAGTGAGGATCCAATGAGTTTTGTGGTAATGGATAATATACCTATAATATATCATGTGTAGAATTTATTATTAAAGTGTATACATTTAATCTCTAATCATGTTTTATGGATGGTGAATAATGGGAGAAGGGTAGATTTTTATGACTCTTAAAATGGCCATAGACTATTGATAGATAGATTTGAAGGAATACAATTGTAGGAAGTGATAACTTATCTCTCAAGTAGTAAAGTGTTTAATTATCTATAGGTCCTACTAGGAGTGGTGAGTCCTAATTGGAAATGGAAAAGTTGGTAAAATCTTCCCATCCTAGAGGAACAAGGTGAGGCTCTAGATAATTGTCTTTCTAAGAGGAACATCTTTCTCAATCATAAGAAGGATCAGTTGCATTAGATAGGGTAAAAATCAAGCCTTTGTTTAATGAATTTAGGATATAAAATAAAAGAGGAATTAGATGATTATTTATTTTGGACATGTGTTTTGTTCTAGGCTAAGGAAAGTTTATAGAAGGCTGAGGCTTTTACATGGTTAGCAGTGTAGAAGTGCATTTTAATATAGGATAAGTTAAGGAAGATGGGTTTTTTGATCCTTCAAGGTGTTGTCTATATAAATATAAGGAAGATACATCAGATCACCTTCTATTTGAGTATCCATTTATAGTTTGGTATTGGTCTTGACTTTGTTGTAAATTTAATTAGATGTGGGCTTGGTCATCATCCCTATAAAAATCTATTTCTTATTGGCCAATTGGAGATGTTAAACACTCATTTTATAGTTTATGGAGATGTAGTCCATCCTTTTGAGCTATATAATTTGGAAAGAATAGAATGCACACATATTTGAAGATAAATAACACCCTCTTCATGTAATTTTATGTGAGATGGAATTATCAATTTCATAAGTTATTTCATCCTAGTTAAAATGAAATCAAGGAAAGTTATCTCAGTGGGATATGAATATGTGTTAAATGGATATTTAATGTTCCTCCTCCCATTAAAGGTTTGATGGTAGTTTTGACTAAAAATAGTAATTGAACTTTGGCCATCTAGTGACCTCTAAAACTAGGTTGGTTTAAATTCAAATTTGACGGTGGATGTCAGGGCAATATAGGAGCTTCTAGAGTGGGTTGTATGATTAAATATTGTAGTGGGTCTATAATTAATGTGGTATATTATAAGCTGATAGATGGAACAAAAAATGAATATGGCATAGGCATTGCTCACCAGTATATCCTTAGCAATCTCATGTGGGGTAGAGTTTTTAGAAATTGAGTGAGATTCTCAAGTGGTGATCTAAGCATTTATGAAGCAAAAGGATAATGCATGACATCTTGAGAATATTTTATATTAGGCCTATCATTATTGGGGAAACTTATATGTTGGTCTAGCTCCCATTTATTTATGGAAAACAATCAGGTGGCTAATATTTTGGCAAATGTGGGTATTACCTAAATGGAGGATATGTGGGTGGATAACTGCAAAGAATGTTGGCATGATTATTTGGGGATTGAATTGGTGGAACTAGTGTATGATGTCTTTTTAAAGATCATGGGATTAGGAGTAGGAAAGTGTAATGATGGAAGCATTTATGGTATATGGTGGTATTTCAAATCCTAGTTCATTTTATTGTGTGACACCTTGAGTTATTGGGTTTTAAGGAAGACCCCTCTTTCACTTTGGGGTCTGTCAAGATGTGGAGTCTAGTTTTAGATGGTATGGAAAAGGATTTTGAGCTAGTTTAAATGTTATTCTAGCCACTTTACTTTAGAGGAGGCACTTCAAAGGAGATGGGTTCATAGGAAAAGTTTCAAAGATTAGATTGAGTAATGTCTTTTGTGTTATAACTCTAGAGATGGTACAGGTAGTTAAAAAGCTACTAGGGGAAGAGTTGTTGGTGGCTAGTAGAAGGGTGAAGGCTAATTAAGATTTGGTAATGTTATTTGTGAGTAATGTGTTGTTGGTAATTTGTGATAAATCCTAGGTAAAACAATTAGTTTCCTTTTTTATCTAGTTAGATAGTCAGGGAAGATTGATAATGAAAATGGACAAGGTGAAGGATATTCTATTTGGTGAGCTTATTTTTATGGGAAAGATGGGTTGGGTTTCATTCCTATTTTTGTGTTTATATAATTAGATGATTGTTATGTTTATTTGTTGAATTTTGTGGATGAATTAGACAAATGGTGTTCTAATGAAGAGGCCATAGAGGTAGATTAACGAATGGTTCTTCCTTTGTTGTAATATTTCAAATCTCCCTTTCCTCTATTATTGAAATGGAATGTAGTGCATAGGTCCCCAGAGAGGCTAAAGGAAGTGAAGACTCTAACCCATGGATTTACATGTGGGTGGCTTCCAACTCCACCTTAGTTTGAATAAAAGGGTGTTAATAGGTAGATGGGGGGATCGTAAGAAAATAAAGTTAGTGGCTAGGTGTCTCTTGATGGTGATTATAGACTTTATAGGATTAGTGGTGATGAAGATGGATCTCATTATTTTAAATTTGTAGGTGGAGGTTGTTGTAAGATAGGTAAATCTAGATAAGAATATGGTAATGTTTGATAGTAAAGTTCTAAAAGTGAATTGGGGGGGATTCAAGTCTCTATGTTAGAATGAGAGTTGGGACTTTGATGTAAGTGGTTTTTTGGCAATAGTAATGTTGGTAAGTAGGGTTTTTTGAAATATTATCTTTGTAAATATTATATATTTATCTATTGATTATAATTAATAATAGATATAAAATATAATTGATAGTCTATATTGTGAATTTTGTTGGTTAGATGCCTTGGTGTATTTTACTATCAAGGCAGACTTGTCTTTTTAGAATTTTGATTTTAATCGAGTAGGGGACCATAATCCATAAAACCTAACTAAAAAAAATATCATAGACATAAAATCTACTTTAAGTGATTAAGATTAAAATTAGGATGGGTTACAATCTGATTAAAGAAATAATTTAGGGTGATGTATCAAACTATTGACATTCTCATCCATAGTATAAATGGTGGGATTTTAATTTTAATTGTAAAATATCTATGTTGGATCTTTTGATCCAAATGTTGCTAGTTTGTTAGTGATTATAGCATAGACTACATCTCATTTGAAAGACACCCCTATTAGATTAATCTATATTTAAGTGTTAGTAATTATTAAGTTAAGTTAATAATATTAACGAGCACTATAATTATATGGATAAGTTGAATTATAGGTGATTGTACATGTTAGGTAGTTTTTGTTCATCATGAAGAAATATTAGTAAAGCTTCTATGAAAAAAATATTATAACCAAACACTTGCATTATGTAATATATTTTTCATTAAAAAAATATAATTTAGTTTTATGTTTATTTACCTACGTATAAATTTAGAATAGTGATATCAAAGCTTATATTAAAATGGCGAATGAGTAATGAAGAAGCTTATGGGTGAAGGATCATGTGGAGAGCCTAGTAAAATAATATTTTTATTTCAAAAAAATATTTCATTCTAATTTTTTTTCTTAGATTTTATATTGTTTGTGAGGAAGTTATTGGAGACTTATTTTACACATAGTTTTTTGTTGTGTAAAATGACACATATTGTAGATAAGTGAATATTATTTTGCGAAGCATATTATTTTAAGGCCTTGAAGATCCTGTAGAATTAATAAATATTATATAATGAAAGTAAAGATTGCATGGAAATAAAAATAAATCTATGTTATTATGAAGTGTTTTTTAAAGAGATGTTTTCTATTATATTTATTAGGTACAAAAACATATATTCCAAATATACATGTAAGATTGAAAATCTTCCTGAAATGTATTGGAAGTCATATTTGAGGTTTGGTAAATTATGGAAGTGTTGATATAAACTTGAAAAAATATATATCAAAGGATTTTTTTGAGCATGGAGAGGTCCTACATACATGGATGAATTTAATTTGTTGTTGGTATGAATGTGGAAGTTTTCATGATGTTGGTGTTGAAAAACACATTGGAATATTATGAAGGGGCTAGAGAATAAAATCATTGGAAGATGATTCAAAGAATTAATATATAATTTGATGATGTTTGAAAATAATTATTGTATGGATTTATTTTATTTTATATGAAATGATGGATTGGTATATAAAATAAACATAGGTAATTTTAAGTCCGATAAAAAATAAAATCATTACCATGTTATATTTTAGTGTTGCATATAGCTAGATGATTTTGTTTAAGGTTATTTAAATTTTTTTGGTTATGTAAAAAATGTTGAAATATAATTCAAATTAACAAAAATTAAACTGGAACAATTTTTTGGTGAAATCATTAAAAAAAAAAAAGTCTAGAGTTTGAATCCATCTTATATATTAGTTATCTTGCTTTGTATTAAGTGAAAACATGAGCATGCAAATGTGAGTCATTTTTCAATTTAATAATTTATATGCCAATTGGTTATATATAATAAGTGGTATGAGTAAATTAATAAGTCATTTTTCACCTATATCTCAAGCGATAAAGTCTCATTAAGTGCAAAAATATTTTTATAAATCTCATTATTTTATGTGATTGGGCATATGCTTATCGAATTTTCAATCAATTTTGATTTTTTAATTAAGGTAGGCATGTGACCACCTAATTTATAGGTTTTAGTTCATTTTGAGTCCACCAAAAGGGTTAATTTTATTCTAAAATCATCCCTTCTAATTTTTATGTAAAGTATATAAAACATAGAGAAACAAGGAGTTAAAAATGTATAACATGTATAATTTTGGTAGAACCATACACCTTGGTTTTACTCTAAGTTTAAAATTAGAAGTTATTGATTTAACACCATTATACCAATGTACATTCATGTTTTCAATTATTTTATATACAAACATGTTACATTTTAAGGTTTACAGGTCCCTCAAGATTGATTTGGTTGATAGATAATTGTAGAGACCCATCTTGAGTTCACTATTAACTCAAACATTAGAAATGTTATATGGTGAAAATTTAATTTTTACTAGTTTTATTTTAGTTTTATTCTTATTCTTAGTTTTAGCAATTATTTTTTATCTTTTACAATGAGGAGAGGAATAAATATATAGCAGTTTTGTTTACATAGACTTCTCACCTCTCTTCTAATAGGGATAATATATATTTTTTAGTTTTTTATCAGTATTCTGATTATTTTATAGGCTAAAAATTGTTTCAATAACCAATATTATTTGTAAATTGGTCATTGCTACTCATAATTAGGTAATATGTGTCATACATAAGTTAAAGAATTATCATATATAAATGGAATGATGTGGTTGAGTATTCCAGTGATGATGTTCATACTACAATACATATAAAAATAATTAGAGGGGTGGGTACTCCCAATATGATGTTCATATTTATGTTAGGTAGTGTCATAGATAAAAAAGGAATTAGAGGTTAGGATATATATGTAGTAAAAATGTTGACACAAGTGTTTAATGTTTTTTTTAAATATTTAAAAGATTATAGCTTAATCAATCAAGGAATAGACTATTATAAAATTAGGCCAATTAAATAATTTAAATTCATAATATATTTTGATAAAGTGTTAAATTTTATTAATAAGATAATTATGAAAGTTAAAATACCACATAGGAATTTAATTTATTAAACACAAATATGGAATAATAAATATATTATTGAAATATGTGAAAATAGATCTGGTAAGTTAATGTCTAGAAATAGTTAGGATGATGCTCAACTGTGATTCATAATAATCTAGAAATCAACCCTCTATTAGCCTAGACACTACCATTAAAATAAAGACACTACCATCAACATTTATGTCTAAATTTTACACTTACATCCTATAATAAATATATATATACTTTCCTATAAATTCCACATGCACCTGTTAGGGTTGTCTATCATGTTCAATTTTTTTTCCAGATCATGCGCACATGTTTTGGATATTTGTGTGTAGCTCAAAATGCTAGGTGCTTTAATTACTGAATGCCACCTTAGAAAACAAGGTTAAGTGAGCTCAATTGAAGTAAATATGACTTTAAATACCCCTATTTTGGTGAGTGTTGCCTACATGGCCAATATGTGAAGAGGGCCTCAAAATGACATAGTTATGCCCCATATGTAGGCTTGTGTGTGAATACTTCTAAAATATGCTATATGCAAGTGAATTTAATGATATAAATTATAAATTTCTAAATAATAATCATGGAATACTCTTAAAATTATTTAAACTCATAATAATATTTCTCCTATTATTGATTTGGAAATAGGGAAGAATAGGGAAGTTTTGAAATCTTCAAAGATGTTTTATCTTGGAATAAGATAAATATGTTTTTGATTTATTATTTTTTATTAATTGATTATAATGAATGGTATTTAAATTATATTTATACCACATATTTTAAAATTATCTCAAATTGGGTTTAAAATGATACTCTAGGCCATCCCATACATGACATATTATTTACTATTTATAAGGTTCAAACACTATGTCCTAATATAGGCAATAATGTCCAAGAGAATACTAAGTTGTTGAAGATATTAAACTTATAGATTAGGATATTAATAGGTTTTTAATAATACTTTGGGATACATGTGATTTAGTTTATTATAATATCATGATTGGACTATAGGATAAACATTTAGGCATAGTGACATGGAGAACATGATCCATTAATCAAAGGAAAGGTATTGAACAGAAGGTTAAATCCATGAGTGACATGAAATTTTTCAAGTGTACAAGACTATTTTATCATATAAAACATAAATATATAATTTACATCCCCCATCACTTTAATATAGAAATGCATAAGGATGAAATTCTAGTTTAAAGGAAAATAAATGTGTACTATGATGTGTATAACACACCTTGATTTGACCTATTGAAACCTATTTGAATTTTTTTATATGTATTACCTAAAACCAAAATAATTTTATAATGTAATTAGTGTATATAGTTTTAAAATTTAATAATTGAAATATTTGAAAGAAACTAAATCAAGGAAAGAGTAAACTGGTGTGGTATTGTAACCATGTTGCCCCTTTATAGTTTACTTTGGTAATGATGATTCCTTATTAAATAATTGGAGAGAGGTTCACAACTAAACCTTGGAGATGTGAAGAGGAAAAGTATAGGTTGATCATGCCCCAAATCTAGTGCAAAGGGTGAGTTGTCATAAGGCCATAGATATCATTGAATCTCAATAACATCACTCAAATGTATACATAATGTACATAATCTATCCAATTTCACCCAAGTTAAATGATATAACCATATCAACTATAAAATGCGATTTATTATAATGCCATGAAGATAGCTAAATATAAATCTCACTACTCCAGGGATCTAATTGTTTTAGATAGATAAAATCTCAATTTGTGTACCAAAACAAGCAACTATTGGTAAGGTTAGTGCATATATGTGTAAATAATTTGAATATGTATATATGATTTGATGCTTTTACTTGACATATGAACCTCTAATGTGTCTCAAGCTAAATTATATATAAAAATGTAGCCTTTGTTATGTAAATTATGTATAATATCTATCTCAAATATGAAAAACTCTATCTCAAATATTTTAAAATCAATTCCAAATGCATAAAATTCTAACCTAACTGTATACCTAAATAATGTAAATTATATCAAATCCTACCAAATTTTCCAACACTATGTATGTGGACTCATGTCGCGAGGAAATACCCCCACTGATATGCCCCCCATTTTAGGTGAGGTGAATTTTATTTGATAGTCACCTTATCTCAAAAGGATAAAATAACTATGATATATCTATATCAGTCATGAAGTAATGAAAACTATAATGGTATCATGTTTAAGTAGATATATCAATGAAGATCAAAATATCCATACATAACAATCCCCAAGATGAATGATATAAATCATTAAAATGTCTAGAATTGATAAGAAAAAGCTCAAAAAATAATAAATCACAAACATATGATCACTTAATGTCACATAAAATGGGTCTAAGGAGACTATAAACAAGGGAAATGTTCAAATGCTTCACACTCAAAGGGAAGGACATGTTCAAATGTTCACATGTCAAAGACACAACATAGAAGACACTAAGTTTAATAAATAAGGAAAATATTTAAATTTTACACAATTTAAATGACATAAAATAATAATTACACTCAAGTAAGCCATGTAATAACATGAATAAATGAAATATAAGCAACTAGCATAAGCATATCATACTAGTTATTGCATACATATGCTATCAAAATGTATAAGATATAAACATTAGGATACATGTGTAAGTGTTGTTATATAATCTCAACATGATAATGTAAAGGTATCATAAAATAATAGAACATGTGGTAATCATGGTCAATAAAAGCAGATGCCCCAAATATAGTGTGTCATGTGGTAAAGGAAAGGTCCAACATTAGAAGTTCATGTATCATGGATATAATGAATATATGTATCACACTAAAGTACCCATGAAATTAATATATGTATATAAAGTAAATTATGAGATATATACTAACATAAATTAAACAACACATGAAAATATTAATAAACATGTGAAATTCTATTTTTTTATATTTTTACTTTATTTGATTGTTTTTATATTTTATTGATTATTTGATTTTTTTTAATTTAAGTGCGATTAGAAAATGTGTTATGGATAATGGAAATTTTCTAATATAATCCATGAAGCTCATCAAAGGGATGCCTCTATAAAGGTATTATATCATGTGTGTCATAACCCTAAATTTTATTTACATATTCATCATACATATTAGTTGTGCCATTCGAATCATATTCTATATTATCATACTCATCATAATAAAGGACTAACTTCTTAGGTTATTCTTGAGCTTGTGATATACAATTTTAATCATTTATTTATGAAAAACTAATTTCATCATATATTAAAGTATCCTTATTGAATGTTTTTTTCCCTAAATATGTTTATCATTGTCAAAATGTTGCATCTCATATAGACTACAGAAGAGTCAAGTATCTTTGCTTGAACATTAGGAAAATATGTAAGTTGAGCTTAGAATTTTTTATATTTTTGTAACATTTCTTGATTAATATTTCCCTTTTAAATATTTTCTTTCTCAATTTTTTGAATTTGAATATTTTATTACTCTAATTTTTGCATTCACAGTTTTTTTATTCAAAATTATCCTTTGGTGCCCATATTTTATCTTTTTTCACTTATACTTGAGAATATGCACTCATGATATGATTGGGTTGCTTAATTGATTTATTAGTTATAGTATCACACTATCAATTATATTTTTATTTTATTTTTTAAGGCAAAATAACAATATGTATGATGTCAATGCATTCTATGAAATGCAGAATAGTATTTGGATCTTCTAAGATGATGTATAAGAGCTAATTTTGTCACTTTGTTTTGAATAATTTATTATATAATTTCACTTGAGATTTTATTAGCCTTTTGTTCACTTTTTGATTCACTAGTTTTAAATGCATATTGTTTTATATTCTAATCTTGAGATGAAGTAATATTAGGAATAAAATTTCTAGGTGAAGATACAAACACATTATTAACAATATCATATTTTGCATTATTTGTATGTGTGTTATTATTTTCCCATGATGTGATCTTTGAAACCAAATATTTATTTTATTTTTGAAATTGTTATATGATCCTTCCATAGTTATGATTTGATATATAAGGGCTTCACTAACACAAACACTAGGTACTTTTGATTAAGTATTTATAATCACAAAATCTAGGTGATATATGGAGGTGGAGGGGCTTGAGGAAGGTTATGTGGGTTACCTTATTTTTAAGCTATAGGGTTAACTTATCTATTAGTATAATGATATCATGGACCTAGTTAGAGGGATGGTATACATCATCCTCTAGAGAGTTAAGATTCATCCTTATAAAATATTTAATTAACAATTGATATTGTTACCATGTCCTACTTGGTTTGATTTTTTTCATTAATGAAGCTTGTGTACAGAGTTGGATAGTTACTGAATTAAAGTCCTCAAAAATATTCCAATCATCCATGACAAACAAAGTAAGAAAAAGTGAAATTATAGAAATAAAAGCATATAAATGATCAATAAAAAGATAATTAACCTAGAGAAATAATAATAAAAAACATCACCTATAATATATCCAAAAAAATTAGATCCAAAAATAAATGTAATAATTTGAAACTATAAAAGGCTAAAAACCCTAGAGTAAGCTATGATTGCATTGGAAGACACAAAGTTTGGGTTCAAAAAATTATTAACCCTTTTTGTAAATACTTGTCATAGTCAACTAATGAATAAATTTTTATAAAAATATGTTGATTAAATAATTTAGATTCACAATATATTCTTATATAGTGTTGAATCATGGAAATATGCTAAATATAGATATTACAATCACATAATAATGTGATTTCTTAAAAAAAAAAGGAATGATACTTAGATTATTAAATGATACATAGGTATATCTATGAATTACATGTAGAAATAGTCAAGATGAGGCTTAGTTATAATTTATCAGATTACAGAAATCAACTCTTTATCAACTTGGACATTACCATCAAAATATTGAAATTAGAGTCAACAATTATATATAAATATTTAAAATTTTATCTTGTATGTAATACATATAATTTTATAAAAATTAAAACATGCCTTTTAGGGTTCATTATCACCTTGTATATTTCTATTCAGATTATGTTCACATGTTCTAGATATTAGTGTGTAGCTCAAAAACCTAGGTCCTCCAATTAAGGCATGCGAACTTGTAAATAAAAGGGCTAGTAGGATCAAGTGAATTTGAGATAACCTTAAAGACCCATTTATTATTGAGTGTTACATACATATAAACTATTACAAAGACGTCCTCAAATTAACGTATTTTTCTCCCTTATTTGGGATTGTGTGTGAAAAATTATGCAATATGATATATGTGAGTGTATGCAATGATCTATATTATAACTTGAAAAATTTTTATCATGGACTACTCTTTGAATGATTCAAACCTTTAATAATTCCTCTATTATAATTTATTTTAAAACAGGAAAAAATATGACATTTATACAAGTTGAGAGGTGATTTTTATTGGTATAAGATAGATGTGTGATTAATTTTTACTTTGATCTTACATGATTATAATTAATGGTATTTTATTTGTATTTATAAAATTCATATTTAAATTATATCACGAGAGGGTTAAAATAATAATATAGTCTTATCCATGCGTGTCCAAATATTTATAAAATTGACATTTGTAAGGTTCAAACACTAGTGTCATAGCTAGAACACTAGTGTTGACATTGATGTCCTAATATGGGTGTTAGTGTCTAAGAGAATAAGAAATATATAAAGATATATAACTTTAATATTATGATATTAATAAGTTTTTAAGTATATGTGCACTACATGTGATCTAGGTATTCATAATATTAGGGTGGAATATATGATAAGCATCTAGGCATAATGAGATGAAGAATGTAAACCTTCTAATAATAAAAATATTTTGAACTAGAGGGCCAAGCCATGAGTGATTGTTTAAAAGTGTAAAATACTAGTTTATTTATCACGTAAAATCTAGTTTTATCATACAAAATAGGTTGATCAATGTCATATTTATAAGTGTCCAACTAGAGAGTTACAACAAGTTTTGTTAGATGGTTTCAAAATTATTTGATCCAGACCATTTTTGGTCACATTTAGATCAAGGGGGTTTTGTTAGGTATTATGATACAAATGTTATTATATTGTTATAGTTTAGTTTAGGGTGTAAATATCATATGTGAGACACTCCCTTTAGATTAATTTATATTTATATGTTAGTCATTATTAAGTTATTTTAATAATGTTAGTGAGTTTTATAATTGTACGAGTAGGTTGAGTCACAGGTACTTGGGTCTATTAGGTAGTTTGATTTTGGTACATGTAGAAAATCATATTAAATTTTTTGTGAGAAATAAGATTGTAACTAAACACTTGCATTATTTAATATATTTTTCATTCAATAAAATATAAATTAGTTTTCTATTAACTTACTTGTGTATAATAGTTCTAAAATAATTTATTTGAGTATAATCTCATTATTTAGTGGTCTTTTATTCCATATTGCTTGGAGGATATTTAAAAATAGGGTCTTGACATTAAAAATATAAAACAAGTTATTTTGGGAGTATTGTTAAAGGAGATAAAGATTATTTTCACTCATTGATGTATTTTTGAGAATGGTCATATAGAAAGAGGAAAATTATTTCTTGTTTTTAGTGGGAAAATGTGCTAGATTTTGAAACAAAGATCATTCCAAAGTCTAAATATGTGATGAAAACATTATTTATTATGTTTCACACACCTATATTGGGATATTGAACTTTAAAAAAAGTTATTTTATATATTTATAATCTAATCATTAAATCCTTAGTCACTTATATAGTCAAGGATAAGTATCTCATTTATATACCCTAACTACAAGGATAAATCATATATGTACAATATAAAATTAATTTTTACTTATATATTCTAAGAAATAAATAATTTAATATCATAAAGGTAAGAAAATTAGGAGAGTGAATCTCAATTACAATTATTATTACTAGTAACTAACATCTCCAGTCTTAGAAAGTATGAGTTCTCAACATGAAAATACATAAACTTAACTATAATTTCTCAATTTATGTTGCTACCATTAGCACATAAAAACATAAAAACAATGTAAAGATTATTCTATTACTATTAATTGTAATATTCACTCATAGACAACAAACATAGTCCTAAAATCTATGTATGCCTATTCCAAGACATAATAGGTTTAAGGATATCACCATAAACTTTAATAAAGTGAAATTAAATAAAAACAATAATGAATATTACTTAGTTATTCTCTACCCAAAAAATTCCAATCACATGAAAAAATTGTACAATAATCCAAGTATGTACATCATCTTCTTACTATTGCTCAACTTTCCAAATATTATCATATTTAGGTTGGATAAACTATTAAAGAAATGATAATGAGAAATATTTAGTGAAAGCCAAAATTAAAATCATAATTAAAATTAAAATTATTAAAATATTACAATAAATAATACAATATGGTTTTTCACTTCACATTCCCAAAATGATTCTTCCTATTCATATGGGAGTAGAAATTCAAATTATTAGAGTAAGACAAACTATCATAAGACACCTAGGATTATGTACAATATATTTATGTCCCTCTCCTCCCCCTCCATTAATATATAATGGTCATGGTGAAACCAAATATTATTATGAAATTTTTAAAATTTCTCATCCAACCACTTTTTTTAGGATGTCTACCAGTTGTTCTATTATAGGGTAATGTTGCAATTTGACACAACCATATTTCACATAGTGTCCAATCAAATGAAATTTGGTATTGATATTCTTATTTCAATAATAAAAGACATGTTTATTTAGCATTTTTATTATGTAAGTTTTTTCAAACATGATAGGTGTTGACAAATCATATTTTTCCTGAAAATATGAAATAACACTTTTGAGCCAAAAAATCTCTCAGGGTGCCTCTGAAATGGACATTTACTCCAATTATGCTAAAGAAATTATTGACACTAATTGATTCTTGTATATCTAAGTAAAAATTATTGTTACCAAGTTCATAAAACAAACCATATTATATTTATAATCTTCATGATCAACAACATAGTCATAATGTAAATATACAACTAGCTTGGAGTTTCATGCCTTAGAGTATTTGAGCCCAACATTCTATGTTCCTTTTAGATATAAAATGAATGTTTTTGATGCCACCTAATGACCATATCTATCTTATTGAGTTAATATTGAAATAAAAACAATAAAAAATGATATATAGTCTTTTTATGGTCACATAAATCACACTCACAATGAATTTTATATATTTAGTGGCATCAACCAAATCTATTGTATCTTATGATGTAAATTTTAGATTATGTTACATTGGTGCACTAAGATGCTTACAATATTACATTCCAAACTTGATCAAAATGTTATCAATTTAATTATACCATGTGATGAATATTTTATTTTATTTTTGAATTAATTTAATACCCAAATAGTAATGAAGATAATCCAAATCAATCTTTTCAAATCCTTTTATCAACTCTAATTTGAACTTTACAGGGTACCATTCATTATTACTTAAGGAAAATAGATCATCAAAATACACCAATATAAATAAAACTATTTTTATGAGAATATTTTCATCTTTAAAAGTAAAACATTTGAATTTCATGTTCATGAGGTGTTCAACTAGTTTATTATACCACGCTCGAGGGCCTTGTTTCAAGCCATACACTGTTTTCTTAAGATTACACACATTTAAGTCTTGGATATCTATTTAAAAACATTTTGTTTGTGTCATGTACATTATTTTATATAGGTCACCATTTAGATATACAATTTTGACATCCATTTGGTGAACTTTATATCCATTGTGAGCTACCATAGCTAACATGGTTTGAATGGTTATCCATTTTTCTATAGATGCAAAGGTTTAGTTATAGTAAATTCCTTCCTTTAGAGCATATCCATTTATGAGAAGCCTAGATTTTTTATTTTAAAGTGAGTCATCATCATTTTATTTATTTTAATTGACCTAATTATAGCCAATTTATTTACAAACAAATAGAGGATCAACCAATTTCCACGTTCCATTTTGACCAATGTACTATACTCATCCTTCATTTGTTTTCTCAAAGGTTAAAGCTTATCCACTTATTTGAAATACATTGATTTTGAATCAAATGAAATATTTAGTTATTCTCATGGAGAATAATTCAAGTGATATTTCAATCTTATCATGATTTTTTACAATAAACTTATCTGATTATGATGAAGTTGCATTTGCACTTCTAGTTCCTACTTTCCTAACATCATCAGGTCTGACATTGGTCAATGTCTATGTGAACCACATATAAATCCTTTTATATGGTTTAGCTGATTCAATTTAATCTTATTAAGTTCATTTAATTTTTATCCTCTATTCTTATGTCTACTTTTCATTATCTGATGAAGTTTCACTTTCTCCTTTAGGAGGAATTTCATTCTCATGCATAAGAGAAAATAAAGATTAAATTTATTCCCAATTGTATTTCTATCACTCAATATTTGGAATTTAAAAATTAATCTCCTCATAGACATCAAACCTTTCATATTTATCAATTTGACTCAAATTTTTATCAATGTCAGCTTTGTCCTTTATAGTTTTACAAAATATGTCTTCTCTTACAATAAAAAACTTCTTATTTTTCTCATCGTATAGCTTGTATACCTTAGAAGATTTACAATATACCAAGTTAATCATGATTTTAGTTTCTTAAAAATGATCTTCTAAGGTGGTATCATCTCTCCAATAGTCACTTGTGGTTCGTTGTGAAGCTTGGTATAATTTTTTCATAATAACACTACTCTCAAAGGCTTCAAGAAGGTATTCTATAAAAATAACCTTACACAAAATCTTGTTTAACAATGGTGTGGGAACTTGTATTTATATCTCAAATAACTAACTCTAAAAATATTTAGGTTACATTAAATCCTAACTTGGGTTGAGTCTAAATTAACCTTGGTTGGGTCAGTTTAACTCTGGGAGAGTTTAAGGCACTCATGAAATGTGAACACCTTAGTTTTAGAAATTTGTGAGGCATGACACCAAAATTTAGATATTTATGAGGTGTGAGTCATATTTTTGAATATTTATGAGATAATAAATCACTTTATTAGCTATTTTGACTCTTTAACATCATTTTTTGGAAAAAAAATCCTTTTTTGGTAAATGAAATTCACTAATTTGATTTGGAATTTTTGTTTAGGCAAGTTAATTAGGATTTTCAATATAATTAATCTTACTTAGTGGTTTTTAAATTTTTTTAAATTGATTTAAATGTCATTAATTAATATCTAAACATGATAAAAGTGTCAAACTACTAGTTCATAATTTGATTAAGGTTAGAATTGAACCAGTTTAGTGATACATATAGCGTAATACACTAAATAAACTACCCTCATCATGATTCTAGCTAATTAAGTTCCTTGTGTAGATAAAATTGAGAAATTCAGGTGATTTGGAAGATTAAAATGTGTCATTTGATATAAACTAAACTGAATGTCATTTTTGACATGGAAGTGGCTAAAAATGAGCATCTACAATTTACCCCTATTTGATAAGGCATTGTGAGACATAGGCATAGTAACATCTTTTCAAATAATGAAAAGTCATTAAAAAGAAAAAGAAGATAATGATTGAGTAATGATGTTCCAAATAAAGTTTGGGAATATTATATACCTTAGGAGTTTGAAGAATAAACAATACATATATTAGTTTATTATTGATCCAAATGAGAAAACATAAAGAACAACAATGAACTCATACTAAACCCTCTTGCCTAAGAACTAGGGAGAGAATAACACAACAAGCTAGAGCAAAAAATATAGATGAAGATAATACAATTTTATTACCTCCTTTTTCACATATAGTGCTTACTTATTAGCATAAGAATGTTCATTATTGGCCTAAGATGATTATAACCTCTTATAAATGTTCTTAAAAAATGGTATATTCTCTTCAATAGTCACTTATGGATTGGTGTGAATCTTAGCATATTTTTAGCATAATAACACTAATCTTAAAGGCTTAAAGAAGTTATTCCAGTAGAATAACCTTACACATAAAATATTATTAAATAATGGTGTAGAAAATTGTATTTATACATCAAATAATTAACTCTAACCATAATAGGTTAGGTTAAATTATATCTTGGGTTGAGTCTAAATTAACCTTAGTTGGGTCAGTTTAACTCTAAGAGGATTTAAGGCACTCATGAAATCTTGGCATCTCAGTTAAAGATATTTATGAGGCATGACACCTCACTTTATATATTTACAGGGTGTGAGTAATATTTTTAAATATTTATGAGATAATAAATCACTTTATTAGCTTATGTGACTCTTTGACTTCATTTTTGGTAAAACAATCATTTTCAGTAAATGAAATTCACTAATTTGATTTGGAATTTTTTCTTAGGCAAGTTAATTAGAATTTACAATATAATTAGTCTTTATTAGTGATTTTCATATCTTGGAAATTTATTTAAACGTCATGAATTAATATCTTAACATGTCAAAAGTGTCAAATTACTAGTTCATAATTTGACTAGGGTTAGAACTAAACTATGTTAGTGATGCATACATGGTAATACACCAAATAAGCTAACCTCATCACATTTTTAGCCAATTAAATATTTTACATAGATGAAATTAGGAAATTTAGGTTTTTTTTAGATGTAAAATGTGTCATTACTATAAATTAAATTGAATGTCATTTTAGGCATGAAAGTGGCCAAAAATAAGTCTCTATAGTGTGCCCCTATTTGAGAAGGCATTATGAGACACAAGAAAAGTAACATCTTTTAAAATAATGAAAATTTTTTTAAGAAGAAAAAGAAGATAATGATTGAAGAATGAGGAATGATGCTTGAAAAGAAATTTGAGAAGCCTATGATACCCCTCGAGGAAGTGGCCAACACATATTATTCATGGATGGTCCTTAAAAAATAAGCAATAATAATAATGAAATTAACTCATGGGTGAGGTTAATCTAACCTATATAATTCTTAAACACATTGATTTAAAATTAATAATTCTAACAAAGGTGGTTATAATTAGTAACAGAGTTGAGACACTGATTTACCCAAAAAAGGTTATAATTAGTGGCATATGTATGGGTTGAAATAATTATTTTCCCATAAGAATTTATAATCATTGAGATGACCTAGATTGAGTAATGATTTTTACCCAGTAGGGAATATTTGACACATGATAAATTTATTTTTCCCTAGTAGGGCATATTGGTAAGCATAAATCAAAGAGATAACCTATTACATAGATTAAAAATGAAAGGGTGAGAACATAGATGTGATGATCTAATGACTAAAGAATCCACAAATAACTAAGAATATGAGGATGTACAAAGTGATGAAATAAATCATTGAAAGAATAAATGTGGATGAACTGACCCAAGATACATCATTTATTTAAGCACTACCTAAATATACCTCAGGTTAATGTAGTTCAATTAGAAGTAGGAGAAAATGGAATGAGGAATAAAATATAAGAGTAAGAATTGATCGATGTGAATGATTCAAATATTTTTTCCAATGTGGATATGTTCATCCTTATTAGCATTGATACAAAAAAATTATAAATGGGTTAATTTGATCAAGTAGGATGGCAAGATTAGCCAAAGTGAACAAGGAGAAGTTTTTATGATAGTATTGCATGTAAGCTCCTCTGAACTAATTTTTATTGTATAACTTATTTATATGATTATTCAGAGATGTACATCTATATAAACACATAATAAATAATTTTTTTCACTTGTTTATTTTCATGTATTCATGTATGTGATGAGGTAGTTAGCTTTTTTGTAACTATTGAAGTGATTTTTCCATTACTAGAAGACTCATGTGAGCATAGTTTTTTTTTTTAGATTTTGATATTATGAATGATAGTTAAGGATAAATAAAATGGTAATTCATATCCTAAGAATAAAAATTAATTTAAATTTAAATATAAACAACCTAGGAATAAGATATGGATAATTATATCCCAAGTGTAAATATAACAAATAAATCAATTGTAAGACTAAATACAATAATTCACAACCAATGTACATGATATGGGTAATCAAGACTTAAGTGTAAATAATATGTAATAGTATTATGATAACTAAGAAAAAAAAAAGGAAAATAAAAACAAACATAAATAAAAACCAACAAAACCAATAAATAGATAAAAATGACCACACAAACAACAATGAAAAAATGCATAAAGAAAACACTAATAAAAATAAAGTGATTAATGAACTGGTTATGGGTTTTGAAACTGTTTCAAATGTTTTTGGAATTTTTGAGGCATCTCAACTCAATTAATAATTATGAGACATAGAATAGTCCAACTCATAAAATGGAGAGAGAGCATGGATTAGGGTACTCAAAAAATGAAGATAGTGATCAAACTTAAATTTCTCAAAAAATGGTAAGAGCATGGAAAAAGGGGTGACTGGGTTGACCTCAATATTAATTGAGAGATACCTATATAGTCCCATTAGGAACTCATTTCACTATAATCTACCTTCACAAGAGGTGTTCAATTAGGTACCCACAAGTTTATTTAAAAGGCAAATGGTAAGTCAAATTATAATAATAATGTCAAGGTGATGTGGTAACGCATGGTAAAAGGTGTTGTCCCTAATTTACTCGTAGGTTGTGCTAATTAGGAAATAATGAAAAAGGATGAATGGTAGTAATTTACCCATAGGAACTTATAATTAGTGGCACCAATCAAGCATAATAACAAATGAAAGATGTAATTAACATGTCCATTGTTACATTTCTTTCATATGCTACTATTCAAACATGTTATTTTGAAACAACTACTAGAACTAAATTTATCATCAACCATTGAACATGCCTAAAGGATAAATAAATTAGAACAAAGGCTAAAATGTGATAGTCAAGGTTAGGAACAAGAAATGGATGGTAGAGGTTTAATGGTATTATAGAATGATAAGGCAAGGTAAATGGCAACAAAAATGGGAAGGCAAAGGGAAAGGCATAATAAATGATTATATTATTCTTACTGATGTGGAGATGCATGTCCTAATCAACATATGATAAAAAAGAATGAATAATGGGATATAATGGTAATAGGGTTACCCCCATGTGACAAGGTAAGGTAAATGGTAGGAAATAAGATAGTGATAAGGGTAAGGGAAAGTAAATGATTATGTTATTCATGTTGATGTGAAGATACTCTTCCCGATCAATATATGATACAACCAAAATGGTAAAATGTCTAAATTTATAGCCTAAACCTCTTCTAAATATTTACTCTATCAAGAACGTACTACTAATTTGGAATCCAATAATGTTGTGATTTTGATTAGTCATTGATTTTATTTCCTCCAAACTTCAAGACAAGATGTCTTCATAGATTTTATGAAGGAAAGTGCTGCCAAGGATAGTAAATAGAGATAAAAATTGGCTAAAAGTTTTGATCTAGTAATGAAATATAGGTCTTGACTAAATAAATAGATTATAATGGAATGTATAATGGTTGGGTAATAAATGGAGATCAATATTTTCAGTCACACACAATGTTGTTCATTCTAGATTCAACATAATTTTATTAATGGTAGGGCCAAAGACTTTTGAATATGCTCTCAATAGGACTGCCAATTTTTTTTATTTTTTGGACCTAAGAGATGTTTCCATCTGATTATATAAAAAAATGGAATTTGTACTACTGTTATCTTCAATAATTTATTCATCAAGTATTAAAGAACTTGTGTGTTCAATAATTAATACCTTGAAGAAGTTTTCACTAATAAAGATGTATTGATTATACCATAGTGCCTTTTAGAAGGTTTCACTAAGGAATGTTGACATTTGACTTTGATTGTATTTTAATACCACAAATGAGGTTTCACTAGAAGATTCTAAGTTTTGACTTTGATTTCCCACTAGTGCTTCTGAAAAGGTTTTACTATGAGATTATTCTTATTCTACATGAATGTGGTCTTGGTCCCCTTAATTTTCTATAATAGATGTCTCCATGGATGTAATTCAATAATCTAAGATTTTGTTTCTCCCAATCAACACTTGTGGGAGGTGTAATGTCAATATGGTGGCTAAGTTGGTTGGTTTTAATGGTCTATGAAATGATAATGAAATCGGAAGAGGTAGCACAATAATCATAGAAGATACTATGAGAACTTGTGTCGATGTTGAATTAATCATCCTAAAAAACCATGAAAGAAGCAAACATATATTCAAATTGATTTTCAAGGCATACATAACCAATATTGTAACAACCATGAATGTATTTAGATTCTTAATCTGAGTTTGACTTAAGGGACTCTAAATCTAATGTTAAGACTAAGATTGGTTCTAATTTTGATGCTAAATATGATATTGATTTAAAAATAAAACCTAACTCTAATGGCAATTCTTCATCTGGTGTTGTGGTAAATATGTTGTGTTAAATGTTTTGTATTAGAAAAGTAATGTCATGTGGTTGAAAATAGGATCTTTAGGAATAGGCTCAACTAATAAGGACTCCACAAATATTAGATCATCAAGGTGAGGCTTCTCAATAAAATATAAATGATCAATAGGAAACTCCATAGAGTTGAGATCATCAAATTGAAGCTCCTTAAAAATAGGGAAATGGTTGAGATGATTCAATAGATACTATCTTATCAAAGTGAGGCTAATCAACCAAAGGGAAAGGGTTAACAATAAACTCCATAGAGACTAGATTTTAAAAGGGAGGATCTTAAAAGAAAGGTTAAAATTCAAAGCATAATTCAACATAGGTTAAATTTTCAAAATAGGTGCTTCAATAAAAAATCATAGATTGGTTGGTTATCTTGGCCTTGGCTTAAACTTGGTTGTAAAACCCTAGATTTGGACACATCTTATTATTTTTATGATGGATCTTGGAGAGGTAATGATTGGATTTGTTATGGTTTAAAGGACATCTTGGATTTTCTAAAGTGGGGGAAGGTTGGTAATGGATTAAGAATGACTGGTGGTTTAATAACGATCTCTTTGTAAATAAGCTCATCTAAGATGGGCTTATAAAACATTGGATATGGGTCTAGGATGGTATCTATTATTTTTCTAGTCATAATTCTATAACCTTGTTTGGATAATGAGCTACCAGATTTGGAAGGGACTATAATGGTAATGAATAGATGATGTGAAGCTTGGTCGTTAATGCATTATGAATTATGAAGGCTTGGATAAAAAGGTTATGTTGCCAAATACTATATTAAAGGATCATGACTTTGTTAAACATATGAAATTATATAATATGGATAGGGATATGTATCATAATCCACATAATTATATATTTCTTAGATAAAAGGATTATGAATTGGTTCAATGTATATAATGTTATAAGATAGATCATGACCCATCTCATAAGCTACATCATTATACAATTATTGAGAAATAAGGGTCATGCCTTTGTTCAATGTATAAAATGTTATAAGATAGATTAGGATCTATCTCATAAGCTATGTACTCATACAAATCTTGAACAAAAGGGTCATTGGTCACAAATTTATTGTAGTTAGGATTATACATAGTCATGTTACATGTGTAACGAGGCATGTTTAGATCCATGGATAGGTCATGTGACAAACAAAGGGTTTAAATGTAATAAATAAATAAGGTATAAAATTAAAGGACCTTTGGCTTTGTAAGAGAAGTACAAAGAGATTAAAAAAAACTAAACTAGGCAAAGGTAGAACAAAAACCAAAACCAGTCTAACAAAATAATATTGATTTGCCTAAAGGTGGTTATAATTAGTAGAAAAAGTAATGCAAAGGATCAAACACATTTATGGCCAAAGTATTGATTTTCCCATACGTGGTTATAATCAATCAAAAATGTGTCTAAACAAAGTATAAAAATTAAAAACTAGGATCAAGAGATATCAATTATTTTCCCAAAGGTAGTTATAATCATACTAAAATAAGGCTAGAATTAGAAACACAAAACTTACATAATAATTCAAAAGTAAAATAAACTAAGGTAATTGGCTTAGGAGACACTAGGTAATTAGATCACTTAAGACTCAAATTTTGACTCAAAAAATTTATTAAAATAATGGAACTAGGACACTCAAAAATTTGGCACAAAAAAAATCAAAATACATGGTAACACTTGGCTCAAAAGGATGCTCTAAATAAGGTACAAAACAAATAAGGAATACTAGGTCTAGGTAAGGGGTATTTTAGATCAAATAATAAATCAACCCAATAAACACACCCCAAACATAAAAGGTGGACACATTTTAGATGAGGCTTTGACATGAACTTGATTAGCTTAGGATTTATACTTTAAAAGGTTGAGTTTTATATTTATTACAAAAAGACTTGAATGTTCTAAGGTAAAAGGCTAGACCAAAATGGGCAGTGTAATTATATGTTTGAAATAGGAGAAGTATAAAAAAATATTAAAACTTGGTTTCAAAAGTGACAAGATATTAGAACAATTTTAGTAGCGTAACAACATTCCTTCAAACAAAGACATGGAAAATTATTTTGGACTAGAATATCCAAGGAAAAAGTTTGAGATGAAATGGGCAGCATAACGACACTCTATTTCAATAAGATACACACAAATGGTTTTTGGAATGAAAATATCCAAGGCATAAAGTGAGACATAAATGGATAGAGTAACACCTCTTAGGCTAAAGGGTGTAAAAACAACATGAATATCTTGGACTTCTTTTGATGCAAAAATAAAAACAAATAGTTTTAGTCTAAAAACACTCATGTAAAACAAATAAAATAGAAGTGTCTCTCATAGATCATCCTATATCTAAGTACTAACATGGGTGTGCATATATTTAGCTAAATTTTCCATAGATATACCAATACTTATGAATAATTAAGTGTTAATCCAAAAAATAAATTATAAGTGTAGGTAGATTTTTTACACCCCTCTCTATCTCTCAAACATTGATACATAACACAAACTTAAAGTTAGAAGCACTTTTAATTTGGAATGAAATTCCATGATAAGTGGGGATTTATCTAAAATATATAAATTTCACATGTACAAGATGTTCCTAAGTGTGGCTAACATAAGGGGTGTAATCATGTCAATTAGGTTCATACCAACAAACTTAATATGTAAGGGTCTATTATTTTTCATAGTGACTCCATCTACATACTTATTAGTGGAGTTAGATATTTATCCAGACCTAACCTAGGATTTTGTTAGTATTAGAGAGGCTAGCTACTCAACCCCCTAGTAATCCTATTATCACATTCCCTGATTTGTACACCCCACCATGGAGCAAGTTTGGTACAATGTTGGGAGATGAAACCCTTGGTCAATGCACTACTAAATAACTTATGGGGAGGTAATGAACTCTTACATATAAGACAAATTCATTACATAAAATGAAAAAAGAAACATTTTAGAGGTTAGTTTTGGGTCACCCAAGTCAATCGAAGCTTGGGAGAGCATACAGGATATTATTTTTGACAAAAATTAAAAAAAAAGGTAATAAACTAAGTGCTTTTGGTCACCTAGGTTCCATAAAGGGGATGGGGGGAGAGCATACATGTAATAGTTGGTAGTTTTCCACAAACAAAGATACTAGGCTAATAATCTTTGAAATTTAGCTAATAAAAAATAAACATAAGATAAAAAATCTCTTAAGATCTCTAACTGAGATGCATGTTCCTTTTACTAACACTAAATCAAAGTGTGATTGAAATTTTGGCCCCTTGTCCATGTTTTCACTTGTAAAAATAAAATAAAAAATAACTAAATACAAATACAACTAAGTGTATTTTAAGCACCAAACAAAAGTATGTGAGATTTCAACAATGATTATACTTCACTTTCTCCACCGTAGAACCTAACAATTATTACATGTTTTTCTTGGTTAGAAGCTAAAAATAAAGCTAGTAAACAACATTTTAATTTGAGCTCTCAGGTTTCTAGTTTTTTAACTCATAGAAAATCAACAACAATCAAACATAGATCAATGTCAATTACAAAAATTAATGTTAATTCAGTCAGATCTTTGATGTTTCCTATAAACACAAAAAAACAACTCTATTTTTAAATATAAATAGTTAATGAATGATTTTAAAACCCAAATATATCATGGACTCTGTAAGAAAATGGTTATATAGAAAATAAATATGTCACTTAAACACAAAATGAAGTAAAAAAAACTCAATAAAAATAATTATTATCCATGTTTCTACTTGATCTAATTTTCACGTAGAGATCATTGTTGATTCCTCCAATTGATGTCAATCTAGAAAATCAGTGTCAATCCCTACAAGTTTTTTAAAAAAAGACGTAAAAAACAAAGCTAAAACTCTAAACTGAATATTTAGATACATCCATTAGAAAAATTAAGACTAAAATATTAAGTACCTTAGCCATATGGGATGATTAGTGCCACCAAGTGTGCCATTATGTACCTTAGGAGTTTGAAGAGGAATTAATACATATATTAGTCTCTTACTAGTCCAAATGAGAAAACATAAAGAACAAAAATGCACTAAGACTAAACCATCTTACCTAAAAACTAGGGAGAGCATAAAATAATAAACAAGAACATAAAATAGAGATGAAGACAATACAGTTTTATTACCTCTTTTTCACATATGATACTTAATTATTGGAATAATAATGTTCATAATCATCCTATGATGATTTTAGTCTCTTAACAATACTCTTCTAAGGCGGTATCATCTTTTCAATAGTCACTTATGGCTTGGTGTGAAGCTTGGCATAATAACATTACTCTCAAAGGCTTTAAGAAGGTAATCTATTATAATAACCTTACACACAAAATATTGTTAAATAATGGTTTAGGCACTTGTATTTATATCTCAAATAACTAAATCTAACCATAGGTAAGTTAGGTTAAATTCTAACTTGGGTTGAGTATAAATTAACCTTGGTTAGCTTGGTTTAACTTTGGGAAGGTTTAAGTCACTCATGAAATATTCACACCTCATTTTTAGATATTTGTGAGGCATGACACCTCACTTTAGATATTTTTGAGGTGTGAGTTATATTTCTAAATATTAATGAGATAATAAATCACTTTATTAGCTCATTTGACTCTTTGATTTCATTTTGGCAAAAATTACCTTTTATTAAATGAAAATCACTAATTTTATTTGTAATTTTTGTCTATTCATGTTAATTAGGATTTTTAATATATTTAGTCTTTATTATTTCTTTTTAAATTTTGTAAATTTATTTAAATGTCATGAATTAATAGATTAACATGCCAAAAGTGTCAAATTACTAGTTCATAATTTGACTAGGGTTAGAACTGAACCAGTTTAGTGATGCATATAGGGTAATACACTAAATTATCTATCCTCTTCACCTTTTTATCTAATTAAATATTTTTCATAGATGAAATTAGGAAATTTAGGTATTTTTTAGGTTTTAAATGTGTCATTTATTATAAATTAAACTAAATACTAGTTTAGGCATGAAAGTGGCCAAAAAAGAGTGTCTATAGTCACCACCATTATCATTCCTAAGTGTTTTGATGTAGTTTATAGATTAATTTTCAATCACCATTCAAAACTTATTAAATTTATCAAATGGTTCAGATTTATATTTGAGAAAGTATATCCAAGTAATTTTTATATACTGATCAATGAATAACATGAAGTACTTATGATCACTAGGTGAGAGAATTAGAAGGGAACACAAGTTTGAGTGAAATATTTTAAAATTTTATATCAAATTTCCACCAAGACTATGGAAATCATTCTCTTTCATGTTTGGTCAAAATGTAGTCTTCACACTTTACGTCAAAGTTTATGGGTAGGGTAGGAAAACAAACAACACCATTATTTTACAACACATAGATCTCTTAATAGTTAGTATGCCTGAATATATAATTCCACAACATGTTTGGAGACATTATATCTTCAACAAGATGATTATAACTCTATAAAATTGATGGTTCACCCTTGAGTTTGAGTAATTTTCCTTCCTCACATCTAGTTAAGATGACTTCATTATCACATTTCCTTACGATAGTGACATCAACATTCCCATAAATATGGAATGACACTATTATCAAATGAGAACTAGAGACATATATTATCAATTCAATTTAGGAAGGTATAAAACATTTTTTATTTTGAAATCTATAAGCACTAAAAACTTGATTTAGATTGTACCTTTACCCTTTAATTGTAGACTTGATCTATGTGCAAGGAATATTGGACCAAAAATTTCTTCATAAATGTTCTCAAAGAAGTATTTTTAGAGTCATATATAGGGTTATTTACTTTTTTAATTTTTTTTCTCTCAGTTCATAAATGTTCTCAAAGAAGTCTTTTTAGAATGATTCTCAAATTTACGTCTTTTAATATAAATGAATTGGTAAAGAGTATCTCTCATTATTTATCATTTATTTGCATAATTTGATTGGTTTTTGTCAAATTACGATTAGAATAGATTTCTCAAAGATATTAAATGATTCAAAATCATTAAAAAAAAAATCACTTAAAAATAAAAATATACTTTCTAATGAAAAAGAACAGAAATTACATCTAAGCCTTTAATTATCCTCCATATTTGTCTTATATGAGAAAATTATAATATTTTAAAAAGAAAATAAAATTGAAAATAAGGGCCAAAATTCCTTAATTAAGATCCTATGCCAAGCTGCAAAATTAAACTAGTTTATATCAAGTGAAAAATCCATGTTGAAATCAGCATAATAACTATGTTGTAGTCCACAACTCCACATAATAGATTTGAATGATTAGAATAATAAATACCTTATTAGAATGAATATGAATCACATTTGGTGGAGTTAAACTATATTCTAATCAAACCACCACATATCCTCTAAACAAAAAATTATTAAATAATTTGGAGGACCTTTTATGTAGTATAATTCTAAATTGGTTGACCATGACAAAAGTCTATATATAATGTATTAGATATGGGCCATGTTTTCATAAAAAAAGATTATTAGAATAACATAAAACTAATAGACAATGTGTATCCTTGAGACTAATATCATAACAACCTAAAATTATTAGAATAGATATGCAACAAGGATGAAGACTTATATTCTGACTTTTCAAGACTAAAATACTTAATACTCTACTAATACACCTTTGATAATATTTTAACACTATCAAAGCATATCTACATAATCTGATAGTACACAAAAAATAATAGAACACCTTGGTAAGAATGAACATGCCTTCCCTAAGACTTTAACCACCTTATACATTATTATGGCAAATTAATATGAAAGAGTGGGCTGTATAAATAGAAATTAGGAGGAATGAATGAGTCGAAGAAAACAAATTTTAGACTTTGATACCAATGTCAAGTTGGATAAACTATTAATGGAATGACAATGAGAAATATTTGGTGAAATCTAAAATTATCCTCATGATTCAAATTAAAATGAGCAAAGAATTAAAATAAATAATATAATATCCTTGTTCAATTCACTTTCCAAAAATTTCTCTTCCTATTCCTATAGGATTAGAAGTTCAACTTATTATAATAATAAAAATTATCCCATGACACCTAGGATTATGTACAATATTTATACAATCATGTAGAGAATAGGGAATCCATTAGGACCATGCATTGAGTTGTGTATTTTAATTAGTAATTAATCATAGATAACATGGTGTGAGACTATAGTTACACCACTAAGTTACATATGTAATGTCATAAAGTAGGGATCTATTTTTCCATCTAGGATCTACAACACACAATTAACATGTCATATGAAGATAAACATAATATAGTGAAACCATTAAATATACATAAATTCAATAAATAATTAATATTTAGTCTATCAAAATAATAACGTTATTTGTTTTACACAAACTACCAAAAATATATAGTATTATAGTGTTAGCATTCATTCATTGCTATTAGATACAAAATGATAATAATTATCTCTCATATAGAATTAAGAGTATAACTACTTTAATATAAACTATAATGTCATAATGAGTAGTCATAATAAAAATAATTAATCTATGAACAATTTTTTTAATACTTATATTAAACATCAAAATACAATATTAAGCTTATAGTGGTACCAACTAAATGGGTGTAGGAGTCATAAAGATGATAATTATATCTAATACAACAAGTTCACTTGATAATAACAAATTTATCTAATCCAAATAGAGAAAATTATAAGCAACACAACTATATATGAGTAAACTCAAGACATAATATTCACTATGTACTTATTGATGAAAATGGAATGTGTAAGATAAGTCCTACATTGGTGCCACTTACCACCCCAAACCATAATCATAAACATGAAATATTTCCCCAAATATAAGGACAACACCATAACCATTTATGCAATCTATGAGAGAGAAAGAGAGATACATTCATTTCCACCATGAATTTTACAAATAATCATTTTCAATAAAATGCAACAAAGGTATCAAAATAATAAACAAATAAAAAACATGAAATAGTGAGCTCATAATGGTCTAGGGTTTTCACCCACCATTAATGTTAGATTGGAATACATGCTAATGAGAATTGAAACCATCTAGAGTATATGATAAATACATCAATCTAATAAAATCAATGATTTTATGATGGTGAATGATAACCATTATGGATTTATTATCAAATTTATTTTTCCAAACATAAATAAAACCAATCATATACATATTTGGCAAGCTAAAAATAATAGAGAAACACATAAGGACATTAGGGTAATAAAGTGGTAGTGAGAATCACATGTAGGAGAGATAAAATATATGGAGGGATATAAAAGGGAATCATATACCCTAGTAGGTATCTCATCTCATCATCAACACCACATGATTTTACATGCCAATAAAATATTATGGTGGAACTTAATTCTTTCATTATATATAAACCGAATTAGGGTAAATCAAAGGAAGATTAGAAATAATAAGAAAGTAAACTAAGTCATCACTCCCAATGCTTATTTTTATGCCTCAAAGATTCCAAATCAATGACCAATTATTGGTTCTATTTTAAAAATTGAATAGATGAAAAGTAGCATTATAACTCACTTCTACTTTTAATAAGTTCGTATGACATTATTTTCAAAACAACTAATCAAAACTAATCAACAACCACTCTAACATAGGGTGATCACAAAATGCAACAAATAAGGTATTCACAATATGAGTCAAATATAGTAAAAAAATATAAAAAAATAACATGTTTTAAAATGAAATATCTCTCTTATTATCTTATACTTAACACATACCTATATGGTGGTGTAGATTTTATGATCCAAATTACTTCATTTTTAGGCCTTGCTTAGCCTCATTAGATTATACCACTTTAAACATGCATACAAGAATCAATAGTATCTGAATGGAAACAATGAAGTAATTTCTTTTTGTAACTACAAAAATAAATATAAATAAATGAATTTAAATAAAAAAATTAAATTATAAATTTATTTACACTAAATAAATAATATTATGACATATAACTAGTACAACTTGACTCAAAAAATAAAAAGATCAACTCAAAAAATAAAAAATAATTTGTATTGAAATGGTGCTCAATGCAACCTTATTTATGAGTCTAAAACTAAGATGTTACATTATTTTCAATCCCTTTTGGGCACACCAATTTCATATTAAATATCATGTTATTTTATATGGTGAATGCCAATGAGTATCTAATTCTAATAGTTTCTAGGTTCTCATATTTTGTGGTTGAGTAAGCTTTCTTGTGTTAGTCATCTTAATTACCCATTATTGGTCTTTCAAATCCATCAAGAGGTGGGAAATTAAAAAATCCATTTTTTTTCAAAATTAAAAATATCATAAAAATTTAAAAGGAAATATAAAAAAGTCAAAATTTGAATCACACCAAAATATGTGATCATATCATTGGCACGACCCCTTTCTTAGTTGAAGATAAAAATCCATAATTGGCCTCATATTACATCTTGTTATGGAAAAAATGTCACTTTTTTAGAGGAAAATGAGATCTCTAAAGTGTGAAATTTTTAAAAAATCCTTGTCCCTCTATTGAATCCACATTGACCCTCATATTTTTAAAATCCCAAGTTATTTTTAGATTCTCATTCTTGGATATCTTCTACAATTATGATAACAACCATTTTTTTTATGTTGAAGATATTACATTAATATTTAATATAAAAGTATTAGTGTTGCTATGATTTTGGATTATTTTACGTACTTATATTTTTTGGGCACTAACTTTCCTTGCAGGAAATATTTAAAACAAGCATTTCCTAGTATGAACCCTAAAGCCCAACCGGTTACTCCCAGAGCTTATTTTATGAAAGGTAAGAATTAATTTTATCATGAAGTAATTTTTGAAATTACTTGGTCCTTTTTTTCATTTTATAGGTCCAAAAATTATTACATCCATAGGATCCCCAACCTAATAATAGAGTGACATATGTATTTATACACTCAGATGTGTCATATATTATAGAGCATTAGGGGTCTCAACTCAATAGGATAATGACATGTGTATCCACACATAGAGGTTTCCAAAATTTTAGAGCCCTAGGGTGCCCAATATAATGGGAGAGTGCCACATGTATCCATGAACTTGAAGGTGTCAGGGATATTACATCCATATAATGTTTGAACCAATGGGAGATCACCACATGTATCCATAAACTGTGATCTATCATATCTATAAAATCCCTAGGAGGCATGACCTAATGGAGAGTTCTATGTGTATCCATACACTTGTAGGTGTTAGATCCCTAGGAGACCTAACATAATGGGCATTTGCCACATGTAATTTCATACACACCCAAGTGGCCAAATAGGTCCCAAACCCACATATTGAGTTATATAATGGTATAGACTAGAATATCTCAATCTAGTAAAACAATTTCACATGTAACCAATTTTACGTAGGCAAAGCTATAAAGTTGAGGAAGTACCATGCTACACTAAATAATTATAATACTCATTGATCCCACTAATCTTAAAATGAAATGTGGTTGATTCATACATATATTATATGCTACAAGGGAGAAAAATAGGTGTGTGACTACCACAACTCTATGAACTTATTGGAGCATTTGGGTGTTTCATGATTTGACACCTAGATAGGTCTTATCACATATAACCAATCTAATTAAGGCATGTTCAAAAATATTATATCAAAGCCCTAAATATTTAGATTGATATTGAGACTATAAACTCAAAATTTAATTTTAATTATCTGATTCTCCATATCCATTAATAAAAAAATATAATAGAGACCTATAAGGTCCCATCTAAATTTGGCTCATTTTATCCATCTTCTATGAAATCAAATTATTTAGATCCCTCTACCTTGAATTCCCTCCATATCCAAAAGTAAATAATTTATAAATTCATACATATATAAGATAAGTAATTTAGATATTTCCACCTCAAATTAAAATCCTAAAATAGATAAATACTTCTAGGATACCAATTTTCTATCAAGCATAACAAGATTTAAGCATTGCAATGACATATTCAAAATGATTAAAGATATATGAAGGCCTAAAAGTGATGATGGACTAGAAAATGATAATGTGGAGTTCAAAAATGATCTCATATCTAATATAACCTTGTTAATACACAAAATCACTATGAATATGAAGTATATCGATGCAATGATCTCTTTATAAACTTGATATGCATCTCCATGTCCAATAAGGACATTGTGTATTCCTCATCTATAGGATTCAACATTGTGGACATATCTAGGGATGATTTTAAGAAATATTATAATATCCTATAGTTTTATATTGTGTATGAAATAAAGGTCACCATAGGATGGTCTATCACCCAAGTTTTGGGTATTGTCATTGATGTCAAAGGTGCATCTTACAAAGCTTGATATCAAAGATGACTAAGGATAGATGGTAGTGTGTGATGTGACAAGGTTCATGGAATAATGTTGTAATGAGAGAGTATTGTCATACGATAAATATAAAGATGTATTTTTAAGGAAACAAATGTCTTATGTTTTCATTATTTATATCATTGTTTGTATCAGCATGGTATGTATAGGTCATTGATGCCAAGTGCATGAGAAACATAGTCATGACATGAAGAGGTAGGTCCATGATGAAATGAATAAACATAGGCATTGAAGGTTTTTTGGAATTTTTTGAGCATGTTAGTACGGTATATAAGTATTCATGGGATTTTTAGAGTGAACCTATAAGGTTAAGACTTTTAGTCTAAGTCTACACCTAAACCACTCTTAGACCCTACCTAGACTAGTGAGCTATGAAGATCAGATTTCAAGGAAAGTATTCAAATGAGAGCATGGATAGAGGTATGATAAGTTTTTTATGCATGATCACAAAGTTTGAGGTCAATATTTGAAATAAAAGTACATGATTCATTGTTTTAGGCCTTCTCAAGTTCATAAAATGAGGTCTCAAACATGAGAAGCACTTTCAGACATTTGTTGGCATGTGTGACCTCTTCATGGGAGTTTAAGATATTTAGAAGATATGGGGAAGGGTCATAGATAATATATATATGAATTATTTTTGGATTCAATTGGCCTTCCTTTATGAACAACATTAACACCAAAATGTGTGTTAAACCTCCCTAAAACCCTAATAAGGAACCCATGTGAAATATTTTATTCAAATAAGCTCAAGAGGATTGAAATTCCTAGATAAGATATTGGATCATGTATTCAACTCTTGTAGGTACCTTTAAGTGTTTGTGGTTAGTCAAATGAGAGAGAAAATGTATAGATATAGGATTATTTATTATGAAATTATTATAGCTCTCAAATAATTTATTGGTTAAGAAAATAAAATGGATGGTAGAATAAGATAAAGACTCATTTTACATGTCCATGAATTTTTTAGATATTTTATAGACTTTAAGTTCTCTAAATTAGTCATCTAGGTAATCTAGTCCTAGACAGACCTAATGGTACAGATAATGTAAAACCCAAGCAAAGATGAAGAGATAGATTTGAGGGTCTATGCATGATAGATTAATGAAATAAATTAAATTAATAATTTATTTATGACATTTAAGTCATGATAATTCTTTGTAAAATCCTTTTAGGTTAGTGAATGTGGTGAAAATGTTGCTCACAAAATGGCCTATTTGCTTCAGATAGGATTGTGAGACATAAGGTCAAGAAATTAGTCTATAAGACCAATATTTACCTTTAAAACATATGAATTTTTTATCTCAATATTTTATATATATATCATAGAACCATTTATATTCATAAATATTCATGTCAAGTTTTTACACAAGCATTATAGGTCTAATTCATCATGACTAGTTTTTGAGGTGATTTGGCAATTCTGAGTAAGTGAGTTATAGAGATGTTATTAAGCTCTTATTTCCTAGGTGAAGGTGTTTCAAGAATTTGGTGATGACCCTAAGTTCATGTAGAATATATATACATGTTTAATTTGTCATGTTTGAGTATTTTAAGGGTGTCTAAGCTTCATTATTGTAAGATATACTTTTGAGGTACATAGGCCTAATAAGACCATTTATCCTAAAGGAGCTTTCATGGTATGAACGAAGGATGTAGGTCTAATAAAGCATGGAGGAGGTTAGATGAGTTAATTTTATAATTTTTATAATTATTTTTTATTATTATAAAAATCCATATTGTCTTAATAATATTAATTTTTATCATTAAGAAAGAAAACCTAATGCAATTAGGTCTCCATGAGTTGGTGTTTCCTTGCACGTATGTGATTGTTAAATCCTAGTCAAGTGGGTGTTTGACTTTATTAGGGGTGGTGTTCTAAGTTGAGGTTTTAATCAACTAATTTTGGTATTATTTTTATATTACATTAGTTTATTTTCATAGATCATAGTGGTTTTTCTTCTCCTTGAGGGTTTCCCACTCATAATTGTATTATCTTGTTCCATGCTCATCTGAATGGTTCTTTATGCATTGCTAGATCACAATGTTTATTTCATGGTTCATGAATGATTCATTATCATTGAAAGAAATTTTTTTAACTCTAAGTCACCCCCCATCTAAGTAATTGTGCTTCTAAAAATTGGTACTATAGCCTAGTCCTTTAAATCATGCCTAATAGTTTAAAGGGGATCCTAGAAGCATAATCATGTCTATTCACAAAGTACAAGGAGGATTCTCAACTAATAATGCCCCTTTCTTCAATGGGACTAACTATGTATTTTGGATAATCATAATGAAGACATATTTAATGTCCTTAGGCTATGACATATGGAAATCTATTGTTAATGGATTCACTCCACCTCTTATACCATAAACTGATGCAATAGGTAAGAAGGCAAGTGAAAATAACTCTATGACAATGAATGCCATACTATGTGGTCTTTTAGATGTAGAATTTATAAAGGTCATGAATTGTGATAAATCCAAAGGGATTTGGGAAAATTTTCAAACCATAAATCAAGGAGCCACAAAATTCAAGTTGGAAAAATTACAGACCCACTAAAGGTTATTTGAAAGTCTAAGAATTAAGGAGGATGAAAACATTACATCTTATCTATTAAGAATAAATGAAGTGGTAAATGTTATTAGAGGTCTGGGAGAGAAATAAGAAGAATCAACAATATTAAAAAAAGGTATCAAGATCCCTGACATCTATGTTTGATTTTAAAGTATCTACTATGGAGGAGATCAAAGATCACAACATACTACAAATGTATGAGCTTCATGGCATCTTAACTACCTAAGAAATGAGAACAAGTGATAGAAAACCTTCCAAGAAGGAAGTTACATTCAAAGCTGGAAAAAAATAACAAGGTAAAAATGTCAAGGATGATGTTGATACATATATTGATGATGACAAGATAGAAGCCATGTTTGTAAAAAAAACTAAGGAAAAGATAAGGTAAGTATAAGGGAAAGTTTCTATTTAAGTGCTTTAACTATGGTAATATTGGTCACTTTACATCCAAGTTCCCTAAAAAGGATAATAATGATCATGATAAAGATAATGATGAACATCATGGTGATGATAAGTTCTATAAGATTTAAAAGAGTAAAAAGAGTGTTAGGAAGTATGAAGACAAGTAATGATCATTCAATAACAAGAAAAGTTTCTATACCAAAGAAGATAGTAACTCCTCTGATATAAGTGACACAAGTATATCTAATAGTGATGATGATATTAATGAAAATCTATTCATGTACATAGAAATAGAAAAGGAAGATTGTTAAAAATAGAAAAGTCTTATGGAAGATGAAGAATCAAATTAATAAGAAGCTGAAGTGAACCTTGAGGTATAATTGGTGAGTTGTCTAGAAGAGTTGAGTTTATAAATAAGGAATAATCAAAAATTGAGATAATTAGTTAAGAGTTATGAGGAACAAATAAATCTCTTTGAATAAATACAAAGTAACAACACTAATGAACATGATGAGATCTTAAATAGTTAAAACTTAGATTGAGATTGTCACAACAAGTCTTAAACCAAGAAGGAAGAATGCACCAAGTTCAAAATATAAATGGAGTCCTTGAAGTCATAATTGGATAAGGAAATAATCAAATTGAAGACACATCAAAAATTTGAAAAGAACACTAATATCCTTGGTGATAGTTTGAATAGTCAAAGGTCCCCACATGATAAGACAAGACTTGGGTTCAAATAATACAAAAAGGAAAATAAAGAGAGTAAGACCTCAAAGGAAAATGGACTATCAAGAAGTGATGGTATTAACAGAATAAAGACCTATACATAAACTCTCAAATTTGATACCCAAATTGATTGTTAATAAGTCAAGAAGAATATAACTCCATAAAAAGATAACAAAGGTAGAGGTGCATCATTTAACAGTCATCAAAATACAATTCCTATTAGATAGATAAGGTATGCAAATTCTTTAAATGGTTAGTGTTTCTCATGCAATCAATATGGACATAAAGCTATGGATTGTAGACATCATGCTAGAATCAATTCTTTATGAAGGAATATGATGAATTCTCATTTTAAAAATACAATCCAAATGTTATCCTACAACTATGATGAGATATGACATATTGTAAGGGACTTCAAGATGAGGCATATGAATAATATTAGTCATGATAGTAAGGTATATAGTCATACCACTAAGAATTGGATCAAGAAGTTAGATCATGTGGACAAGGTTAAGAAGGAGCAAAAGACTAAAGGAGAATAATCTATACTAGCTCAAATTTCATTTCACATCCAACATGAAAACTTGAAGTGGTATATATATAGTGGTTACTAAAGCCACATGATAGGGGACAAGAGCAAGTTTATTTCATTGAAGAAGAATGTTGCAAGCATAGTGAGATTTGGAGATAACACAATTGACAATATTTTTGGCAAGGGTATCTTAAATTTGGATAATGGGAAGACCAAGATAGAGAATGTGATATATGTGAAAGGCTTGAAACATAAATTTCTTAGTGTAATTAAAATTTTTAACCAAGGACACACATTGACCTTTCATGGTAGAGGGTGTGATACAAGGAGATTTAAATCAGGAAGGCTAATTGCCAATTTTAAGAGGATGTGAACAATCTCTATGTTTTAAATGAGATAAAACATAGATTATTTATGCAAAATGTAGATTAATGTTGGATATGGAACATAAGGTTGGTCCACCTAAACTTTGATAATTTGGTCAAGATAAGATCTAAGAAGTCTGTGAACAATATGCCTAAAATCACCAAACCTATTTTCTAAGGCATGTCAACATGATACAAAAACTAGAATGAGGTTGAAGTCTAAGGAGTATTCTAATAAAATAAATTTATATTTAATACACATTTATATTTTTGGACCTACAATAATCCAAGGCACTTAAAGAGATAAATATTTCATGTTACTCATAGATGACTACAGAATAATGACTTGGGTAACATTCTTGAAAGAAAATTCAAAAGATCTTAACAAGTTCAAGTCATCCAAGGATATAGCTCATAAAATAATAATTAAAAGATAAAATTCCTAAGATATCATAGAGGAGGATATTTTTGGTCTAGTGAATTTGATGACTTTTATGAGATTCATGGGATAAGGAGACAATTCTCAGTAGCTAGGACACCTCAATAGAATGGGGTAGTGGAGGGAAATAATAGAATAGTTACAGAAATGGAAAAGACTACGATAAATGAATCAATATCATTTTATGGATTATAGAGAGAGGTAGTGAGCACTATAGTATACATTTTAAATAGAGGACAAATAAAGATTAATGGCAATAAAATACCCTATGAAGTGTGGAAAGGAAAACTTACTAATGTGGAACACTTTAGAGTGTTTGGAAGCAAATGCTTCATAAAAAGAGATGATGAAGATTTGGGTAAGTTTGATTCAAGGTCTGAAGAATAAATATTTTAGGATACTCATTAGTAAGATCAACCTATAGATTTTATAATAAGAGGTTTCAAAAGATAGTGGAAACCACTAATGTGATGACTGATGAGACTAGTTCTATAAAGTCAAACTCTCAGTCAAAGGATGTATCAGAGAATTTGGACTTCCAAAATGAAGAATAAATATTATACATAGATCAAGAAGAAGAATAAGTTGAGTAAATACAACATTTAAAAACTTTTTCAAGACATATTTAGAGAGACCAACTTGAATCACAAATCATTGGCAATAAGGATGCAAGTATGCAAATAAGTAGAAAGATGGTAACCCAAATGAAGATAATGTTGATGTATTGTCTCATACTAAAGATAATAACCTTTTATAATTAATAAAAACAAGTTTTATATTGGTGATATGAATGAGGAGTTAGACCAAATAGAAAATAATGAGACTTTGGAACTATTTCCTAGACCTAAAGACAATAATGTCATTACTACAAAATGGGTGTTTAGGAAGAAGTTGAATGAAGATGGAGAATTCATTAGGAATAAGGATGGATTGATATGCAATGGGTATGCACAAGAATAAGGGTAGATTTTTATCATAACTTTGCTCTAATATTAATATTGGTGGCTATAAAATTATTCTTAGCATATGTAGGATTCAAAGTGTTCAAGGTGTATTAGATGGATGTCAAATAAAATTTTTGTCAGGGATGCGAAACACCGGAAGCATACAATTGATTACCAAACTTCAAGCAACTTAATATGTGGAAATAACCAGAATCACCAAGTAACTAGAATTCAGAATAACACAGCATATGAGAGACAATACACAGCTTGTATTAACACTTTATATAGAAAAGAATACAATAAAGAAGATGCCACTTCTTTTCCACCACCTTAAAGAGGTTTCCCACACCTCAAGTGAATAGTAATTCTTCTCCCCAAAGCTCTCCCTCTCACAGGTCCCAACACCCAACTCAAATACAGAGTTGGTGTTCACCTCCCGTGCTCCACGCACAACACAAGTGCTCCACGCACTCCACAAGCACTCCACATGCTCCACAAGTACTCAAGGTACTTCAAGTAGATCTCCCATGAATTTGCAACAACCTGCAATTCAATAGACCATACTTATGGAAGGAACTCCCTTGCCTTCCTCTTGCTCTATCCGAGTACACACCTATACTCCAAGTAGATCCTGCCTGATACTGCTCCCTGTTGTGTTGCTGTCTATATGACCTTGCACACCTGCAAATCAAATAATGGTTCTGCTCACCTGTGAACCTCGACCTTGCACACACATACACCTACAGATCAACGATCTTACTTACCATGTAGATCTCCTATATAGGCCATGCAACTGTGACCAAGATCCTACACTCTTGAAGAACCCAGCTGGCTCTCTAATCCAGCACCAACACACCTGGTACTGAGGCACTAGGAGGAAGACACCATTGCTCTACCTCACACACAGAAGGAGCTTATAATTATGCTCTCTTACTCCCTAGCACACTTTTCCAATACAACCATGAGTCTATTATATAGATCTCATCAAACAATAATTAGACATCTAATTACAATAATTATATCTACAGCTCTCAGTCTATAATTAGATCTCTTCATGCAAACACTTGGTTCGTTAGCTAACTGCCCATAAATAGCTCACAGTCGAACCGCACAGGTGACCGACATCGGTCCCTGTCTGCCTGGAGGTGACCGACGTCGGCCGATATATGACCGACGTTGGTTGCTTCTCAATGCTATCTTGCTAACGTCAGCTGATCAGACTGACCCCAACTTCTCTGCAACTCAGCAACCTTCATCAACCTCCTCTCCTATTTACTTCAGTGAAGCTTTTTGTTCCACAATCCTAACAATCTCCCACTTGGAGATAAATAGTTGCACTGTACCTGTGCTTTTACTCCATCTAATCTGTTTCCTTGTTTGTATCCCTCTTCAAGCTCCCACCTGAAGACAACCCACCACACATCCCGTGGTGTACCACCTGTCATCCGAGTACCCTGCCACATCCGAACCTACAACACCTGTAGTGAAGTCCTGACCCTGCATAGCAACACCTGCTGCCGGTCCCTCTCAAAAAACTTGAGAACCCACTTCCCCGAATTGGCTCCTAACTCTCTGACAGCTCCCACTGCATGGGAATACTCAGGTCTATACCAGACCTCATGTGATTTCGGACACTATACCTGTCCAGGCCTTAGTGTGCTCCAGTTCTGCATCCTAAACCTCGCCAACACCTGATTCACATCAGCTCCCACTGGAGACAAAATCAACCTGTGATTTCCATGCCTCCCATGTCAAAGAATTTCACTGCTCCAAACTCCTCATGACATGACACTGAACTAATCTTACCCTTAGCTTAGCAAAACCCTGTATGTACACCCCTGCTAGCTAGCATACTATCCACATACAGCAACAGAATGATGTCATGACCATCATCCTCCTGGTAAGTCAAACCACAGTAGTAACCTGACACTGACTGAAGCCATGCTTCTTCCTCCACCTGTCAAAACCTGTACCACTGTCCTGCAGCTCCTCAAGACCATATGACTTGGTCTTCCGTCTCACATATCTGTTCTCTCTATTCTTCTACTAAGGAATCCATTCGTCTCTATGCTTTCATCCAGTTGGCAAACCTACCAAAACTCCCATCTAGTTCTGCATCATAATCCTGCCTAACTCCCACCTGTTTCCTGGATCCTTCCTGCTCTACAATCAGCAACAAGTATGAAGAAGAGGAACACGAATTTGAGGGCCTACTTATGCCTTCAATCCTCTGTATGGGTGTTTGAGACTCCTTGACAGCATGCTGTCCACCCAAAATTTGTTACAGTGACCGACCTCGGTCACTCCACAGTCTACATCCGACCGACGTCAGTTCCATGCATCTGTACCTGACAACCAACCTGCCAGCGCTAGTGTCCCTACTGCCGACGTTGGTCCTCCTGACCGACATCGGTCTTACATACTGTCGACGTCGGTCCCATGATCGACGTCAGTCTTACCCTGCCTGACACTGCCAGCTTCAGTCTGCACATGACCGATGTTGGCACCTGTCTGTTCGATGCCGGTTCCTCCTGACCGACGTCGGTGTCTGTGTTCACCTGTGAGTGATGAATTTTTACCCGCGAGCTCCTTTGGATCAAAACCCCTATCCAAACTGCTCTGTTCAGAAGTATCCAGCCTCATCCACTGAACTCTGTCCGCCATCTCCTCCAAGAACACCAAGGCTTTCCAGTTCTTAAGCCTATCAAATATATCTGTCTTCCGCTTAAGAACATGCATCTCCTTCCTGCTCATGTGACCAAGCCTATGAAGCCACGTCTCTGCAATAGAAGAAGAATCAGTAATATAAACAAGTAGATAAAGTATACCTATTTTCTTACCACCAGCTAATTCAAGTGTTACCACTGTGAGAGTTCTTGTGCATCTCTCATCACCCAATCTTTCTAAAGAAATTAGCCATATCTCCAAACCTGGGACCTGCATGACCTTCATCAACACCTGTGTGTTGGCCGCCTGCAATTTCAGCTTCACTTCCCCTTTGCCAATTCTTTGGCAAGGCTTACCAGCTCCTCTACCTGGGGCTGCATGGAAAGAGGCAACCGAATCTTTTATCCAAGATTCAACTTTATCCAAGAAACCTGCAAACACATCCTGTGCAACAACACCTGCTACATCTGTATCTTCAGTTTCTTCATGCTGATCTGCTACCAACCAACAATGTTCTTTTACCTGCTCTTTCTTTCCATCAGACCGTGAGTAACCGTCTGTGCTTTTCAACTCCTCCATTCTTAGCTTACTTTGATCTGCCGTTGCTCTACTCCCACTCAATCAAAAACCCTTGAGAGTGCCCTGTAACCAAAACACAACCTGCTTCCTGCAACCTTAGCTCTGATACCACTTGTCAGGGATGCGAAACACCGGAAGCATACAATTGATTACCAAACTTCAAGCAACTTAATATGCGGAAATAACCAGAATCACCAAGTAACTAGAATTCAAAATAACACAGCATATGAGAGATAATACACAACTTGTATTAACACTTTATACAGAAAAGAATACAATAAAGAAGATGCCACTTCTTTTCCACCACCTTACAGAGGTTTCCCACACCTCAAGTGAACAGTAATTCTTCTCCCCAAAGCTCTCCCTCTCACAGGTCCCAACACACAACTCAAATACAGAGTTGGTGTTCACCTCCCATGCTCCACGCACAACACAAGTGCTCCATGCACTCCACAAGCACTCCACATGCTCCACAAGTACTCAAGGTACTTCAAGTAGATCTCCCATGAATCTGCAACAACCTACAATTCAACAGACCATATTTATGGAAGGAACTCCCTTGCCTTCCTCTTGCTCTATCCAAGTACACACCTGTACTCCAAGTAGATCCTGCCTGATACTGCTCCCTATTGTGTTGCTGTCTATATGACCTTGCACACCTGCAAATCAAACAACAGTTCTGCTCACCTGTGAACCTCAACCTTGCACACACATACACCTATAGATCAATGATCTTACTTACCATGTAGATCTCCTATATAGGCCATGCAACTGTGACCAAGATCCTACACTCCTGAAGAACCCAGCTGGCTCTCCAATCCAGCACCAACACACCTGGTACTGAGGCACTAAGAGGAACGCACCATTGCTCTACCTCACACACAGAAGGAGCTTATAATTATGCTCTCTTACTCCCTAGCACACTTTTCCAATACAACCATGAGTCTATTATATAGATCTCATCAAACAATAATTAGACATCTAATTACAATGATTAGATCTGCAGCTCTCAGTCTATAATTAGATCTCTTCATGCAAACACTTGGTTCGTTAGCTAACTGCCCGTAAATAGCTCACAGTCAAACCACACAGGTGACCAACGTCGGTCCCTGTCTGCCTGGAGGTGACCGATGTTGGCCGATATATGACCGACGTCGGTTGCTTCTCAATGCTATCCTGCCGACGTCAGCTGATCAAACTGACCCCAACTTCTCTGCAACTCAGCAACCTTCAGCAACCTCCTCTCCTGTTTGCATCAGTGAAGCTTTTAGCTCCACAATCCTAACAATTTTCTAAATGAAAACTTAGAAGAGGAGGTGTACATAGAGAAACTTAATGGTTTCTCATTATCAAGTAATATGGACTATGTATGTATATTAAAAGTGTTGTTTATGGTCTAAATTAATCTCCTATATCTTGGTACAATAGATTGGACATGTAACTATTAGACCAAGGATTTGATAGAGGAGTTACATATAGTAATTCATATATAAAGACATAAAATGATCATCAATTGATAGTGGTTGTCTATATGGATGGCATCATATTTATTGTAAATAGTGAGATTATGACTAAGGCCTTTAAAAATGTGATGAAGAAAGAGTTTGTGTTGTCCATACTGGGAAAACTATCATTCTTCCTTGGGTTACAAATGAATCAATTAGAAAGAGGTATATTCATTTCACAAGCTAAGTACATAAGATAGATGTTGAAGAAATTTGAGATGGAATATTTCAAGGAAATTAACACACCTATGATCACAAGGTGTAAGTTAAGCAAGGAGGATGAATTTACAAAGGTAAATTAGACATCATATAGGTCAATTATTGGATGTTTTCTATACACTACTAACTCTAGGCTTGATATCATGTAAGCAATATGTCTTATGGGAATATTTCAATCAAACCCAAAATAAAATAATTTCCAAGTAGTCAAAAGAATACTTAGGTATGTCAAGTGGATTATGGAGTTTGGATTGTGGTATCCAAGGAGTAATGAGTTTAACCTAACAACCTATATCAATGAAGACTGGGTAGGGAGTCTAGATGATATGCAGAGCACTAGTGGAGGAGATTTCTTTTTAGGAGAATGCCTAATATCATGGATAATCAAGAAGCAGCCATTAGTGGCATTATCTACTTATGAGTTTGATTATATTTTAACATCTTCATGTTTCACTCAAGTATTATGGATGAGGTATACCTTAAAGGACTAAAAAGTGGAGTATGATAGTCTTAGTCCTATATTTTATGATAATACAAGTGCCATAAATGTATCAAAGAATCCAATCATGCACACAAGGACTGATCACATTACCATCAAGTATCATTTCCTAAGAGAATAGGTAAGTGAAATAAATGTCAAGATTGAGTATGTATATACAAAAGATTAGATTTTAGATATTCTAACTAAGCCACTTACAAAGACAATATTTGAATATCTAAGATAAGAATTGGGTTTAATTCCCACACCTATAAGTCATTAAGGATATTGAATTCTTAGGGTGAGATAATAAAGTGGTTTACTAGCTCCAATAGTAAGTGATTAGTATTGATAAGGTATGCATGTATATAAGGGGAGAATTTTTGTATGATGTCTCAAAGATACATAATCTTGTGTGTTGAGTTTTTGGTTTCAATGGGTGTGATCTAAGAAGTTGTAAGTACCTCTTTGTCATTAATATTAAAGGGGGAGAAATTTCATAATGAGGGAGAAACAAATTATTGAGAGAATTTTTGAGAGTGGTTTCCATAAATTAAAAAGGTGGAGATTATTAAGTATTGTCATTGATGTCAAAGGTGCATCTTGTGAAGGTTGATGTAAAATATGACTAAGGATAGTTGGCAGTGTGTAATGTGACAAGGTGCAAGGAATAATGTTGTCATGAGAGAGTGTTATCAAAATATAAAGAGAAAGATATAATTTGAAGGCAACTAATGTATTATGTCTCAATTATTTATATTATTTATATTAGCATGGAAGGTATAGGTCATTGATGTCAAGTGCATGGGAAGCATAGTTATGACATGAAGAGGTATGTGGATGATGAAATGAATGAACACGTGCATGTGAAGGTTTTATGGAATTTTTTGAGCATGTGAGTGAGGTATAGAATCATTCATGATAGATTTAGAGTTAGACTATAGGGGTAGTGCCTATAATCTAATTTTGCACCCAAACCACTCTTAGACCCTACCTAGCCTAGTGAAGTATGAAGATCAGATTTCATGGAAATTATGCATATAATAACATGGAAAGAGGTGAGATAATTTATTTTATAAATGATCACAAAGTTTTATGTCAATATTTGAATGAAAATTACATGAATAATTGTTTTTGGCCTTCTTAAGATCACAAAATGAGGTCACAAACATGAGAATCACTTTCAAACATTCATTGGAATGTGTAACCTCTGCATGGGAGTCTAATATATTTAAGATATATTGGTAAGGTTCCTATATAATACCTATAGGTATTAGTTTTGTATTCAAGTGGTAGTCATTTATGAACAATTAGTGACACCAAAACGTGTATTATACCTCTCCAAAACCCTAATAATGACTTGATGTGAAATATTATGTTCAAATAAGCTCAATATGGATTCAAATTACTAGACAAGGTATTTTATTATGTATTAAACTCTATAAATTACCTAAATTTTGTGGTGGTTAGTTATATGAGAGAGAAAATGTATAGATACATGCTTGTTTGTCAATAAATTATTATATCTATCAAATGTTGTATTAGTAAAGAACATAAAATAGATAATATAAGAAGTTAGAGACTCATTTTACATGTCAATGATGTTTTTTTATAGCTTATATCCTTTAATTTCTCTAAATTGGTCATCCAAGTAAGCCAGTTGTAGATAGACCTAATGGTGCAGATAATGTAAAACCTAGGTAGAGAAAAAGAGATAGATTTGAGGGTATGTGAATGATATATTTATGAAACAAAGTGAATGAATAATTTATTTAAAACTTTTAATTAATGATAATTATTTTTATAATATTTTGAGTTTAGTGTATGTAGTGAAAATGTTTCTCACAAAATAACATGTCTAGTTCAGATAGGATTGTGAGACATAACGTCAAGAAATTGGTTTGCTAGACCAATATTTACCATTAGAACATATGAATTTTATATCTAAGTATGTTATGGAGATATAACACAACCTTTTATATACATCAAGATCATGACAAGTGTTTACATAGGCATTATAGGTCTAATTCATCATGAATTATTTTTGAGGTGATTAAGCAGTTCTGAGTAAGTGAGTTATAGAGATGTTCTTGAGCTCTCATTTCCTAAGTGAATATGTTAAAAGAATTTTTTGATGACACTTATGTCATGTATAATATTTATACACGTTTAATTTTTCATGGTTTAGTATCTAAATGGTTTTTAAGCCTCATTATTGTAAGATAGACTTTTGAGGTACATAGGCCTAATAGGACAGTTTGTCCTAAAGGAGATTTTATGCCATGAATGAAGGATGTAGGTATAATAAATAATGGAGGAGGTCATAAGAGATAATTGGATAAAATTATTAATGGTTTTTTATTTTTATATAAATCCATATAGGCTAAATAATATCAAGTTTTAGTGTTAAGAGGGCAGACCTAATGCAGTTAGGTCTCCTTGAGTCCTAAATAAGGTGTAAGGTCTAATCAATTTTTGGTAGACAAAAAGGGGTTGAAATTATGATTTAAACATGTTAATAATATTTATTAATAATTATTTTATGTCTGAAATAATATTTTAAAGGTGTTTTCATGACCAAGTGGTGTGTGACCATGAGAGTAGTATATATACAAGGCAGTTTAGGCCTATTTTAGCATGTGCAAAATAGGCGAATAAAATCATGCATGGTTGAGTAGAAAGAGGTATTGAAATGAGCTGTATATCATAAAAAAAATTATAGGGTTGATATAAAAAAATTTATATGAGTTTTCTATGTTTTTTTTGAGTCACATAGGGATTTAGTGCTTCCTTGAAAGTAGGTGCTTGCCAAAGCCTAGTCAAGTGGGTGCTTGAAGTTTTTGTAGTTGGTGATCCAAGTTGAATTGGTGCTCAAATTATTATTTTTTTATAGGATATAGTACATTTTTATATATCATATTATTTATTCCTCCCCTTGATGGTTTCCCATTCATAATTGTGTTATCTTACTTCATGCTCATCTGGATGGTTTTTTATGCATTGCTAGATCACTATGTTGCTTTCATAGTTTCTAAATGATTAGGAATAATTGAAAGAGACTTCTTAAACACTAAATCACCAAAAAAAATCTTATTAACTATTATTATAACACCAAGATATATATTATTTTGTAAAAGATAGTGGATAACACTTTGATCTTTAGGTGAATAATGAGGATCTTGACTACTACACCATCAAAACCTTCTATGAGGGTGTGTGGATTGGCAAGTTGATAATAAATAACTTATATAGGGTAAGAGACATTCTCATTTCATAAAATATTATGTCCTTCTACTCATCATAATTATCAAAATGGATGATGTTCCTACACTCAAGGACATCGTGACCTTCAATATCATGTAGTAGGTCAACATGGTATGGGATAAGAAAAAATTATACATGACGTCCTACTTAGTCAATGTGACCTATTCCATCCTATATTTATGAATCAAAAACTTCTCTCCATAGATAAAAACATGGTCTATATCTCATTTTTTATGTTACATAATCTAAATTAATCACTATAGGAGCTATATCTAGGTCATTTTGATATTTTCTACCATCAGGTGTAGTTCACCATCAATGAGAAGAATATTAAAGGGATTTTGAGGAGATACAAACCTAAATTATTCCCATAAACACCTATTAGTACTACCAAGACCACAATATGATTAGCATGGAAGGATTTTATGGGTATCCTCTTAAATTTACCTACATGGTCCCAAATCACCTCATAGAGTAGGAGATCACTTGGTAGTTGGCCAATGGCATCATAGGTCTCTACCTTTATAGAAGGAAGAAGGCTTACCCATTATTCCACATGATTATTGGGTTCCATGAATATAATTTTTTTGATGAAATTCAAGTATTTTCCATCCATAGGGACTCATTTAACCTCCCCAATGTTGATAATAGATAATGAGATCCCAAAAACATAATACAAACCCATGTGGATAAGATTTGAGTGTGAATCAATACTATGTACCACCACAAAAACATATTGATGATTCAATCCAAATTAACCATGAAAATGATATGGAGGTGATAGTAAATATTGAAGCAACATGTCACTATAAGGTGAAATCACAACTTGGTCTAGTAGTAGAAGAAAGACCAATATCCCCATAGTAGCTATTAAATAACCTACCTTTGAAATATTAACAATTTGAAGGAGACTCTCCCAATTAATATTACAAGGATACCTACTAATAATAATAATTAATGAGCCTCAAAATATAATTCACATGTAATAACCTCCTAGGTAAGATAAACCTAGGCTTCTCATGTACTCCATATCTCAAGAAACATAAAATAATAGGAAATCCCACCTTGGGACTAGTTTGTAACCTACCCAGAGGTTTTCACTCCTAATTATAGTGTATCCAAGAATCCACTTGTATCTCCTCCTAGTTTAATATACCAATTCTATAATACCACTTTTGCACCCTATTTTACAAAATCCTTTCCAATTTCCTTAGTTTCCCTTGTTCCACTAGCTTTTGACATATTTACTATTACTAGTTTCCCAACCTAGCTACAACCTCCTCCTCCTCTTATGACTCCTCCTGTGTCAACCCATGTAAGTACCTAAGTCCCCCTAAATACCCTATATTATACAATATTTGGTGCCTTGATCTTATTATCTCCCCCAATATACACTATGACCTCTCTCTTGCTTGATTTAACTACATCAACTTGGTTAGTCTCATCAATTTCCCTTGGACTAGACCTATAATTTTGCACATTCCTTAGTAGTACCAAAATTAAATAAATATAATATTTGATTGTGAATGTCCTAATGTCATATTATATCAAAACATATATAAATGTAACAACTCTAGATATGGTTATAATGCCTTCATAGTCTCCATTAGGGATAACCACATAAAATTCAATAGTACCAAAATTGATCCCTAAGTATAATCCTACCAAGTGGGAAAAGCTAATTTCACCTTAGACAATCTCATATCCCCAAGTTGCACACAAAATACCATCATGGTACTCTATTTACATTTTAATGAGATCCTTAAGAATTGAATTTAATCAACCAAGTTCCTTTTTCAAAAGGAATATGTATCTCTTGGGCATAATTACCCCCTATGCCTTCATGACCCAAGAATAAATAAGGTCTCGATTATTCCCTTAGGATTACCATTTGGTAGTTATTAAATTTTAATCCATGAAACCCCATAAATAATACATCTCATTACATCCCTCACCCTCATTCTTTCCTCATCTACCCATGCCTCAAGCCTCCACTTTATCTTCCACCACCTCTGTTATCTCATCTTCCACTACCTTAGGAACTATGGAAAGACAAGGATAGATGGGACCTATTCAATATTTAGGTGAAAAATTATAGAGATAGTATACCAATGGGACCCTAATATTAAAATTAAATTTTATTGATACTTGGGTAGAATGAAGAGGTTTCTTATGTATACCACATAATATGGGGACCTAGTGATATGGAGGACAAAATATGCTCTCTTCACAATCACAAGGAATGAAACTAAATTATGGGATGACAAAATTGTAGATAACCTAATATATATGATCAATGAAACTAATTATATCATTAAATATTTAGTGGAGTACCTTAGGGACCAATTTAGGACCCTAGAGTCCCCGATGAGGAGTCCATTCCTTGTTGGTTTGGTTAAAAAAGTTGAAGCTAACATTGATAAATTATTTACAAACCTTAGATAAGTGACCAAAGATCTTTCCAAGAGCAATTTGATCTTCAAAAAACACATAAATATTTAGAGGAGATTTTTAAGGTTGATAAAATGTGTAAGAGGATGGTGGAAATCATCACCAAAGTATGTTCCCAAAGCTCAAGCTCATGCCTCTCATGGAATTAAACTTGTATCAAGAATTCACATGAAGCATGAGGAAAAAATGATAATATTATCTCAAATATATCCAAACCACTATAAATCCATTAGATAAAATCAAATATCAAATCCTTTACTACTTTGAGGAAGTTAGATTCATGGTTGTCTTGCACTAGGATGGTACCTTGCTTGCCCCTGATGAATTAGAGGTCCACCTAGAATACTTCAAAGTGGCAGTTAAAAATAAGGTTTAAAAGGCCAAAAAATATGTAGCCTAGGCCATAATATATATTTACACAAAGTAAACCATGAACATTACCCAAATCAATGAGGTAAAGATCTCATTAGAAGCCCCTCTCAAGGCTCATGACAAGTTGTTGACTTAGGCAGAGATAATTTTTTGTGAACCACATTTTATCTTACCAAAACGTGATTGGGAAGATAAATTGGTGGAAAAATAATTTTAATATCACTATTACACCTAAAATTAGTTTGGAAGTGGGCCCCCACTGAGCTGAATTGAATATCCTTGCGGTCCCAATAAAAGGGGCACAATATCATGAGTCTAAGTCCCATTTCTCTCTTCTTTGTCTTTTCTAAGAGTAGCATGACAATTATTGGGTTTTTAAATATTTTAATCCACTATGGTTAAGAGTGTAGCCATGTGATATTTTTAGTTGGATCCCATCTATATATATATATATATATATATATATATATATATATATATATATATATTGCTTTGTAGATTATTGTAAAGTTTGATAATTTTATGGTAAAAAACCAAAAGATTAATATAATTTATACTGTATCTTATTATGTTTTATATTATGTCTTCAAATTATTTGTGTATAAATGAATGAAATTAATTGTAAAATATTTAAAT
>JARHVA010004082.1:1342500-1400000 GCA_037957365.1 Torreya grandis | reverse complement strand
CTTTTCTCAAGCTAAGAGGATAAGACAAAATACACAAGCTGATAATTATATATATATAATGCACAAATATTCAAGGAATATCTTACGCAATCTTTCTTATCCAATTTTCTTCTCCCAACACTTTCCTAGACTTAAAGTTTTATCTCATGTTAATACAATGTCATAGATTCATCTATCTATGCACTAAGGTAGAAGTTTGAAAATTTGGGTAGACTACCAAGAGTCATAGTAATCACTCAAGGAACAATTTCTGGTTTTCACTTTTTCCACACTACTTAGCCACCCTTTAGGGTTTTAAACTAAGAATCATACCAACCTACTTACCTTTCAAGATTTCAATAAGATAGTATAACTAGGTGGCCACCCTTTATAGCTTTTTAACCATACTAGACCTAATTGTCTCACTAATCATTCCTAATACAAAAAATTATTCAAAATTTGTACAATTTTTTTTCAAAAATTTGCACAATATGTAATACTCAACTAGTAGGTGGTGGTATGTCTAAAAAAAAGGCTAGCTAGCAGGATCCTTCACCTCTATCTAGGTAGCTATGCATTATGTGATCACTTGATAAAGTTTAGAAGGTGGCATGTATACAAGAACATTGAACATCAAAGTCACCTCACTATAAAATGGATCCAAGTTAGTATTGAATGCATCCCAATATAGCATGACTTCCTAGACAATGCAAATCAAGATGCACATTGGTGCATAACTCTTAATGAGTTACTTTAAATATTCATTCTACACAATACTTAGGTCAGCCCTTATTTTAATAACCTTCACTTGGAACTTTGCACTTGGTCCAGATTTTTTTATGTGTCTCTTTGCCTATTCCCCTACAAATTCACTACATCATAGGTCTTGTTGCTTGTTTAGAATTCACTCACACATATTATCTTGAATATTTAATTATTGTTGGAGGGAAAGTTTAGTTTCATTATTTGATGTATTCAGGTTGTGTATGGTTATGTAGGCTATAATAGCTGCATTGAAGTCTATGCCAGAGTTGGATATAGAACTATCAAGTTGCTACTACCAATCCAAAATACTACATGTGAGTTGATGTGCTTGAAGGGATATAATGTAAAACATACCTAAGTACTCCTCTAGTAGAAAAATAAAAGTTATGGTATCAATTTTCACACTATAACCAAGGTTGCCAAGCACATGAAATTGCTATGTTGCACACCAATATTTAGAAATCTACGTTATGAGGGACATCAACATGTTATGAGCTGACATGACTTATTCACCAAAAACTTGAGAGGCAAAATCTAGACAAGTGTTTTCAATTACCTTATTTTCTTCATCTAACCATGCCCTTAGTTATACATTCTTGGCCTTTGCTTGATCCTATTATTGTTCTAGGGAGGCTACCTTCTTCACAATGGATTATTGTAACACTATAGCTCCTTATAATTATTTATTCAAGGGTAGATGAGATACATCTAAATATGTCTCCTACTTGATCAAAAGAGTGGCCAACATGCTCATCATCACTATAGGATCCTAGTGTGGCATGAGGGCTAGCATAAGGGAAAATATGGTAGGTTGAGTAGTGACTGCTAGAACATCTGAGAGCTAGACACCTCCTAGTGGAAGATGTAATAATTGAGTTTGTGCCTATATCATGACCAATAATTTTTGTTGTGTTTTGGCCTCTACTACCAACTTATCTTTCTACATAGCATCCTTAGTCATCTTATATTTCACCTCTTCCTCCTATTTATTCTTCCACTCTTCTTCTTCCTTATTTTTATTTTCTTCTTCATGCTTCTTATTCTTTCTTATTTTCTTCATCTTATCTTTTATTATTCTCTTCCTCTTTTATTCATATTCTTTACTCTTTTTATCTTTGGCTTCCTCTTTATCTTTATTCTTCCTCTCATCTTCTTCTTATTTTTACATCTTTTTTTTATTCTTCCTTCTTCCTTTGTTCCTCTTTTTATTTCTTCCTCTATTCCTATTGTTGTAGAGTATGGGCCTATGCTTAGGCTTGTGCTTGTGCCTATACTTGCTAGTTCCATAATAATTCATCACGTTCCTCCTTATTTAGGGAAGATTATTCTACCTATTTCTATGCTTAGCTTATTGCATCTTGTTGTCATTTTATCTCTTCTTATTTTCCTTCTTCTCCTTCTCCTCTTGATCTTTTTATTGTGTGGTGGTTGTTTATTGGGCTTGGTGGGCCATTTCTTATGCCTTTTGTATATCTACCTCTACATACTTGGCCTTTTTTGAGGCCTCCATTTCCTTGGATTATTATGTTACTGGATGGTGCTTCTCTTCTTCTTTCTTTTTCTTCCTCAATTCTTTTTTATACCTACATTCAAATGCATAGGTGGCTTCTTCTCTTACATCCTTTTATTTTTTGGTTGAGATCTGATCTTATTTACTTTATTCAACCTCCTTCACCTATGGTGATGGTGGGTAGTATATAGGGCACACTTAAAAACTAGGAACTGACTACTTACTTCTATTTAGGGTGACCAGTTTGTACCATAGTGGTGGTGTAAATGTCTCAAGAGAAGATTGTGGTTCTTGCTTAACATTAGATCAGACAAATGTGGGTTCCTAAAAATTATGGAGACTCTCATCTCCTACCATGTTTTGGGCCTATGCATAAGTGGTTCTATTATACTTTATGGTAAGGGTGATAAAATGGCATCTAGTGTGTAAGTGGGGATAGATTGGGGTTGTAATAAGTTGATTTTATGCCAAAGTTGTTCCTCCTCTTCTTTGATTATATCCATAATTATGGATGGTGGGAAAGATGGAAGTTCCACCCACAAGTTTGGTGGTACCTACTTCTAAATTTGTATCATGCACATCACCTTTTGAAAAAAGAACTCATTTTCTTCTTCCTTCTCATAATAGTCTCCAACCATGTCTACCAGCATGACTTGGTAGACCTCCTATGCATTAGTTCCAATCTCTATGAAATCATAGGACCTAGTAATTTAGGGTACTTTTTAATCATCTTTTTATGAAGTGTTGCATGTTCTATACTTTAGAAGAGGTGACAACAAATGAGGGTCTTCTTTGTGCTTCTCCTTTTATTATTATGAATTGGATTCTAGTTTTGATGTTTGTACCATAGTAATGTATTTTCCCAGTGGTATGGATTGTAGTAAAGTTTCTCACCTTGATACATGTTCTTTTTTTCTAGCCATCTTAGCCTATGCCATCTCCATTATGATGAAAAATGGAAGTGGTGTGAAGGGTGAGTATGGCAGCTCATGGATCATTATGAAAACTCCCTTTGGTAGTAGTGTCACATTGGTATGTTGACTATAAGATACTAGAGGACATCTATTGGGACTTGAGGGTGTGTTACAATGAGATATAAGCACTCTTCCCATCATTATTTTAACCTCCCATCATTTGTGAGGGATGCCTATTCCTATGTCCATATGATGTTATAGAACTACTATGTTGGTCAATAATCTGTATTTGGATGCACTTCCCCCTTAAGTGACTTACACTAGGTGAAACAAAAGAGGAGGATGAAAAATTTATACTATAAGGTCTACTTCATATTATTATGACACTTTTAAATGTTTGTGATCAACTCTTGTATAAAATATTTAAGCTAATTGAATTGCTTGCTTTAGTGGATCATCCTATGCATAATGTCCAAAAATCCCTTAGCTATCTATTTGGTAGATTTTGTTATCTTCTAAAAGCATATGGTGATGTATTGGACAAAAATGCACATAGGTTCATATGATATATCACTAATGAGGATCCCTTATTTTTCTCATGCATACTAGTCCCAAACTTCTAGCAAAATAGGAAGCATTTTCGTCTTGTAGGCCAACAAAGAATCTCCACATATAGGCATGCTCAGAACATGGGCCATAGCTTATGTGTTGATGATAATCATCTAAATAAGCTCAAATTATATCACTCCCTCATTTTATTTTCCAAACAATACTTAAATAATTTTCCCCAAGTCACCAAAGTATGGCATTTAGAGTAAGTGCTCAACATCTGTATTATGGAATTTGTAGGTAACTGCAAGGACAAGTGGCTACACAACATCTATAGGGTATGGCTAGAATATATTTTATTTATGTTTTCACAAGTATTGAAAGGGATATTAATCACTGTTGTCTAAAAAAGTGCCATATCAATGCCCATGGCTTCCTTTTGTACTTCTGAGAGAGGTTGAATCAATGGCAAAATATCCTTCGTAGCATGAGAAGATTTTTTATTGCTTTTGAATTCTCTATTTAATATAATTGGTTTATATTTTGATAGCTACAACTCTAAAAAATGTGCTAAGTATGAAATTCAACCATGGAGTTTAAAATTTAGTTTTTATAGATTTCACACATCTTGGCTTCCATGTTGAGGCCATACCTAGTTGTCCACTCATCTTGAATGTAATAGTGGATGTGGTGAATCAATTTTTGATCTAACCATTAATGTAGTTAGTCGTTGGGGCATGTGTGGAGTTATGTCATTATTCCCTTAAGTTTTTTTATGAGCGGTGTTAGCTATTAATGTTGAATAGCTTCCTATTTATGGAAGATTGCATTTATTGACCCTTGTATTTTACATTTATTTTTGGTGGATGATCATTATTCGAAGGATTTATTGTTGATGTGACATTACATATTCTTTCATAGACTTAATATTTTTTATTCATTTCTTGTTGACTTATCTAGTTTTACACTTGGATTTTCCTATGCACTCCTGGCACACATAATTTTTGGTCTATGTACTTCACAAATGTCATTACTAAGATCATCTACAAACAAACAAGCATAAAACAAACACACACAAAATAACAATATATGGAAATCTAAATCTACATGGTGCTACTCAACATCCACTTAGTCTATGAAATGAGATTAATTAACTATTAGTGGTAGGGCTTAAGCCTAAAACCATTTACTCACCATAGTAATATGACCCACTATAAATCTCTTAAAACTACCATTATTTTCTACATTAAGTCATGTATAATGTAAGTTTCTTTCCATATTATTTATAATTTACCTAGGAATGCTCTGAATCAGCTATCATATAACAATATTGGCTGATCTTTGTGAAATTCCTTATGTCATAGGTTATTATCATGCCATGATTTATAACTTTGTGTAATTCTTACATCCATGATAATTTTCATCTAAACTCATCCATCTTATTTAGTTCTAAGAGTTGACTAGTGATAGATTCACACTCTCCTAAGTGTATAACCATAGTGATGGGTAGGCTAGGTATTAAGTACTTCATTTGTATGACTACTTCTAGACCGTAAACTAATTAAAATGGTGTGAATCCTATATCCCTTTTATAATTTATGTGATATGCCCATAAGATCAGAAAAATGTGATCTTCCCAGTCATCCTACTTAACATCATAGATTTTTATGAGCATTTTCCCTAATACCTTATATGAGGCTTCAACCTAGCCATTCCCCTATAAATGATAGTAGTGATTTTATGATGCACAATAATGAACTCTTTTATCAAATATTTTAGAGTATTATTGAGTAAGTATGTTACTCTATCATTGACTAGTTTGATCAGACATCCAAACTTAGCAATGATGTTTTCATATAAAAAATTATTGCATCCTTCATGCCGTAACTAAGTGTGGAAACAACTTCAACCCATTTAGTCATATACTTGGCCTTATTTTACTTATTTGGAGGGTTGATTGGTCCTATAAATTCAATACCTCATTGTTCAAATGGTTTTTCTACTAATAAGGATTGTAATGGCATGTCATCATTTTGGAGTGGTTTTCCCATTCGTTGGTAGACATTACAATGCTTTGCAACTCTATGAGCATCTTAGAATAAATTCAGCCACCATAATCCACTCTATAAAATATTTCACACTATAGACTCTCCTATGAAATTTCCTCCCATGACTCCTTAATGAGCATCCTCTAAGATTTTAGGGCATTCTAGTTCAAGGACAACCCTACATAGGACTCCATCCTTCCCTATGTGATATAGAATTCCTTTAATGATAGCGTATGTCAATGTTCTATTCATAAACTACTTTTTATCCAATTCCTCAAAGTTAATAATGAAAATTCCTTGCTTGAGGAAATTATCAATAGCTTAGAAATTTTCAAGAATCATAGTGACATGGAATAGGTATGCATCAGGTGAATCTTCTTGTAGTTATTCTATCTCTTCACCATTTAGAATTTGACTGAGGTAGTTAGGTCCAAGTTTTCTCTACCTAGTTTTACATTTATTTGGAATTATAATTCCTAAAAAAACATCAACCAAAAATATATTCATCTTCTCAGCATTGGTTTGATGACCAAGTAGCACAAATCTTGATGGTCTGTGAAAGATTCAAATAGTGTCACCAAAAGATAGTACCAATTTTTTTGTAGTGTGAACACAATGGTTAATGATTCCTATTTTGTGGTTATATAATTTTTATATGCATCAAACAATTTTTGGCTATCAAAGTGAATGGGATGGTCAAGTGCACCATCTTTGGGTTGTGTAATTAGTGCACCAATTGTGATATCCAAACTATCTACATGTACATGAAATGACTTCGTCTAGTCTAGGAAAATAAGTATAGGTGTAATGACTAATCACTATTTAAGCTCAATGAAAGCTACTTGGCATTCAAATGTCCATACAAACTTATCATTTTTACATAGTAAAGTTTTACTGGAGATGATATCACTACATATCTTATGATGAATTTTTAGTAATATCCTATATGTCTTAGAAGGAAGCACACTTTAGTGGAACTAAACAATGGTGGCAAACTCAAGATTACTATGATTTTAGTTTGATCCACAAAAATTACATCACTGTAAACAACATGTCCAAGTAAAACATGAAAATGTGTAAATAATAGAAATTTCTTCAATTTTGAAGTGATGCACAAAGCTCGACATCATTCTAACATCAAACCCAACTTGGACAAATTCTCTTTAAATAGGGATAAGACTACCCAATAGTCTAAATAAAATTTCAATAAATCATGGATGGAATCTTTGAATGTTATGACTACTATGCATGAGAATTTTGCATGTGCATTATTTAGACCAAACAACATGACTTTGTATGCAAAATAACCCCACTCTATTACAAAATTCATTTTGTCTCTATCCTCCTTTATGATCAAAATCTGATGGTATCCATTGAACCCATCCATAAAATAATATAATTCATCACCTGTGATAGACTCTAAAACTTCATTTGTAAATAGTATAGGGAATGGATCTTTCATGTAAGAAATGTTAAGAATGTAGTAGTCTCCATGTACCTAGATTTCTCTTATTTTTTTGGGTTGTACTACCAGTAGGATTACCTAGTCAACATTTTCTACTAGATATGTTATCCTTGCATCCTATCTTCTATCTAATTCTAATTTTACTTTTAGATTCATATTAGAGTTGAGTTTGTATGGTCACTTCTTGATTGAACATACACACTCTTTAAATTTAATGTGAATCTCACCAAGAGATGTATAAACTCGTCAAACCTCTAAGAAATTAGTGGGGAATACATCTTGGTAGTCACTCAGAAGTTGTATGGATTTTGAAATCTTAGTCTCTATCCAATAGTCACCTACACTTTCCTATTTTTGAACCTTCTTTGTTCCAATGTTAGAAACATTTCTTTGAGAAGTTGTTGATATATATTTCATTTTTCATCATCCACCAAGTCCTAGATATTCCTTTACCCTTCCTTATCCTAAAACTTGTCTTACTTAGTTAGCACTATGTTGACGTCCTTGAGTGGTTTTATAGGATGATTAGGTCTAAATAAATCATTCAAATATAAATTTGCATTACAATCAGAGTCTTCATCATCATCTACCTCATCTTAAATTCAAGATAAGGCTGAACAAAAGATTTTTCTTTAGTCCTAATATATTTATACCTTTGGAGTGTGGAATTAAGATCAAAATATGTGTTTTTATATGTAGTTGACTTTATTATGGTGCTCATATATTTCATACACCCATGGCATAGAAAGTACTTACTTTTTTGAAGTGTGTTATCGACCAACAAATTTTCATCTTCAAAAACAAAAGTTTGTATTAAGTCACTTTGCACATATACCCAATGTTTAGTTTCTCTCTCACACTCCTAGTGTATGTACCATGTTGTGGGTAGTGTAGCTAGTGTGTAGTGAAAAATATGAACCCAATACTTAGGTTCCACATGTTATATGTTCCAAACTTCAACACATTTATGTACATGAATCTCAGAGCATTTTCCTTGAAAAATGGCCAGTTAGTGTGGATGAATTATGTGAGATAAAATCTACTGATCATGAATTCATAGGTATCATCCCACTCTAATTGATTATCTTGATGAATACCCACCAAGTTGTATCAACTCCCTTCAAAGCATAGTTAAGTTTGCTAATCCACTAATTGATAGTCAAAATTTGGACTTACAGTCATGAAATAAAGTCATTGATGTCCTCTGTTGCATAATATATGAGTAGTTAATGTTCATGCATAAAGAGCATCCTCATAGACCTAAGTTCATGGTTGTTATGGGCCTAGTTAATGAGATGCATATCTGAATCACCACTAATAGACACAATTGCTTCCTAGGTCACTATGCCTTCCCTTGTTGGTTCTATGTAATCCTGCATGTGATCATTGTCTTGGTACAATAAATTAACTCCTAAGTGAGTGGGAGATTTTATAGACATAGAGGTGCACTCTTCATTGATTAACTAATTTAAAATCAGCTACGTAGATTCTATTTTTGGTTGCAATTATTATTCTATTTTTAATTTCTAGTTAATCATCGACTACACTTGGGGTTTGGCTTATTGATACAGGAAGTTACATTGTGTTTCATGAAAATCATGGGGTTTCTCCTCTATATTTACCTTCATCTAGCTATTTTATTGAAGAACATGTATATATTCTGGTTTAATAGGAATTACATATGGTTTGTGTGTTATATTGAGGGGAATGACCACAACCTTATCTCTTTGATGTGCCTCAAGCTAGTTGAGTATTGTATTGATAGTCATTCAACCATCATACACCCATTTTTTCCTATCAAGTTAGGGTACATTTTTGCCTCAATATTCATGTCTATGACCTCAAATTCCTCTTTTAAGGACAAATTTGTGACTTTGATCACAAAATCCTCTAATTTTCCAATAGGCTCAACTTTCCTATACATGACCAAGCTTAGAGTTACTAGGTTATAGCTGAGGGTTGGTCATCCAATAGCTTTCCATGTGGATTTGGGAATCATATTTACTATGATACCAAATTTAAAGATAGAATTTGAGATTTTGTATCCTACATCTTCAATATCAATCCATGTGTTTGCATCCCATGGTTTTTTTGTCTTGATGTACTAGACTAGATTTTATATGTTTTACTGGCCATGATGCACACATTACAAAAAAATTATGTAATAGGTTCATTATTTTATATTATATGTCCTCATTACATAGAGTACTCAAGATTTTTATTAAATCTATTTGCATAGTGACAAATCCATCTTATCATATTATGTACATAATTTGACCACACGTTTTTGAATCGATGGTTGCAACATCACCATAAATAGTTTCTTATTCTTGAATGTTTTTCAACAACTACATAAATTTGATCATAATAATATTTTCTATGGCTAGATCTTGGTATTTTTATTTTCTAACATTTTTGATACCTTAAGCTTGAGGCATCTCAAGTGGAAGGAGTCCTTTTTATGCATGTTGTTATTGTGTACTTACCATGTTTTCAAAGGCATTTTATTTAGGTTTTGCACTTACCATGTTTTCATTTTAGATATCTTTGTCCTTCCTCTACTTTTCCAAAATAGGATAATATTTTGTATCATGCTAATTAGAAAATCTCTAGTATGCATAATATGATTGTCTCTACATATTCATTAGGTAGTTTTTTTTAGAATGATTGTACTCTCCACATAGGTATCATCACAAAAGAGGCCACCGATAGTTATTTCCTTAGCCACCTTGGTATCCTCATCTATATCCTCCATGACCTCCTCCTCTATTAGATGGATGTCCTCCTTGGTATCTTCTTTGTGGCTACATATAATTCCACTATTAATACTATTGATTATTATCTCCCATACTTAACTGATGTTGCATAGCTGGTAGAGTCTAGGTTGATTTTTGTGGTTGTATTATGGTTGAACTCCAAAACATTGTATACTAATATTGAGGGGATGAGGGTGTTCAACTCAGTGAATAAAAAATCCATCTACCTAGACTATAATGCTGGTATTGTGGTGAAACTATAATCCATGATGGATTGGTTTGGGTTGGATAATTCTTATCAACCTCTAGGCTTGGAATTTTTTGCTTCACTGAGGAAATTTGATGTGCTATGATGGGAAACACACTTTTGGAGATTTCCTCTTTAAGTTCCTTTAGAGATCTATAATTATTCTCATCATGGGTAGTTGATTTCCAAAAATTATAGTACATATTCTAAGGAATTTTGATATATTGTTATAGTAGATGGAATTGTATGATGGCATGCCCTAATATTAGGCAAAGTTCAAAAATTTCCATCTTTACTTTAGGGAAATAATTTTGGTGGTGTCCTTCTTTTATGCACTATATTCACCATAGGTTTAGTTTAGGATTTTCTATTTCATGAAATTGATTTATCTTTTTCATGAAATACTACAATGTATTTTCAAATTTTGAGTTATCTACAAGAGTTTCACCATAGTCTTCAATTTTTTCAACATGTAGTGTAGTAACTGTGGCATCTACTTTTGTCTCCTATTGAGTTTTCATAGTGGCAAACTAAATTTCCTCATAATCCTTCAAAAAACCATGTTGCTTTATCTTTATATATTAAATTAAACTCTACTTTGTTCATTACATCCAAAAATATATGATCATATCCATAAAATGATTCTCCATATTTCTACCTGATCTCCTTCAAGTGTTATATTGTCTGGCTAGTGTAATTCTTAATCTTAAAATATATGATTAACTAGTCTTGGTCATCTTTTAGACTTGCATTTTGTATATCTCTTTTATATATGAATTCCATGTCTCCCATCTATATCCCCTACTAATTCACATTTTTGCAAGCTTTCTAGTGTGGCCTTTAACTTTTCACTTCATCTTTCAAGTTAATAGATATTTTTAAGGGTCTGTAGACCCATTGTAAATCATTAGATTTAAGAATATTCTTAATTGGTTCAACATAGTGGTTTGTATAGATGGAGTTTCCTACACATATATTATTTGAGGTGAATATGGTGTAGTTGTTCTTTCCTATGTACTACTCTATGCACTAGAGGAATTTTCATGTGCACTCTACTTGTTTATAATTCATTATTGTTATTGTTTAACTTCACCTAGTCCTATATATTTTAAAGCCTTTCTAATTGATTTTGTTTGAATATTCATGCCCTAATGGTTCATGTTCTCTATAAATTATTTTTCCCAACTATTCTTCCCTTACTTATTTGGCTAAAAAAAATTACTATGATATATAAGGTTGGCTGTGGAGATGCCTACACTTCTGGTGAATAATCTTTTCGAATGACTTCTTTCTTTGTTGTGTTTGAGCCTATAATTAACTTGGGACTAAGTTTTTTTTCTTTTTTTAATTATTATTCTTCTATCATTACCCTTTTATATAGATGCACATTACTTTTATCTTCTATTAATTCTACTCCTAAACTATTCTCAACTTCTTCCTTGCACATCTCTTCTTTTACTCACTCTTCATATTCTCAATCTTTTTACTGGGATCCATCATTATTCTCTTTATTTGAATTTTTATCATCATCCCACTCATCACTTTTTCACACTAATTCATCAACTACTCTAATACTATTCTTAATTATATTCATAGCTACTTGGGTATCTATCTATTTATTCCATCTACTTTGTTGCCATAATTCCCTTTATGAATCTACAATTTTATTCTAACTCTTCTTCCCTTACATCTCCATTTTGGATATAAGATAAATCTATAGTAACTCATCTATCCATAATTCACCATCATGAACACATATCCCCATATTACTGAAGTGACTAATCCATACTAGATGGAATAGGCACCATGGCCTTTTCCATCACCAACATTTTCAATAGAAGACATAGTCGCTATAAAAATTTCCCTCTGATTCCTTTGATGAAGTGGTCATGTGTAGCCTCAAATTATATATATATATATATATATATATATTTGAATTAAAAACTCAATAGTGTATCCATGTAAAATGGCTTATATATATATATATATATATATATTTGAATTAAAAACTCAATAGTGTATCCATGTAAAATGGTTTCAACCCATTAATCTATTGATCTCATCTAATCAATTTCTAGTTTCACTAATTGGTCTATCTTTTCTTTAGTCTTAATAATGGTTTCTCCCATTATGGGATAGAAGTAGTAGTAGTCAAGTCTTGTCAACCAATTAACTAGAAATTTGGGTATCTCACACAAAAAATTTCATATATTCCACAATATATATATGTTCTTTAATGATTTAAATCATAGTGAGGCCCATCCTTTTGGATTCTTTTTCTATGAAGTGCCATATATTTTGGTCTAACTAGGTTGCAATCTCTCATTATCCTGGTAACCATATTAGCATAGTTCTCCCCAAGAGTGTTTCCACACTCACCACACCAATTTAGTAGACATTACTTGATCAATAGAACATGCTAATGATTAGGATATCTAATTTTTCATAGTTTGCACAAGAATGGGTAGTGAATTCATAGTTAATAGAAGCATAACAGAGAAAATTGATGTGCACTCACAAGGAACAAAATTAACCAAAGAGTTCTTTAGATGTACATAAGATTCAAATTAATTTTAAGATATATTAAACCTTAGTATTAAACATGATAACACAAAATAAGGATAAACACAAGTAATTAGATAGGTAACCATGAACCAGATAATATATATTGATCTTAGTAAAGGGGTCATCAACTTATTCATACAAGCATACATATTTATAGTCACTCCAATTCCTGACTCTTCATATTATTTTATATATTATGGCACCAAAAGGAGGAGACTACTTAAATTCTATATTTTACAAATCAAAGAGGATAAGATAAAATACACAAGCTAATTATTATATATATAATCCATAAATATTCAAGGAATATCTTACACAGTCTTTCTTATTTGATTTTCTTCTCCCAACATCATTTTATCCTTATATCATTGGGGTTACCATATATAAATTTTACATCCACAATGATAAAGGCTAAATTATTTTCCATGTATTCATTTTATTGGAAAGATAAGTGGAGGAATTTATATTTTAATTCAGCTATTTCATCAATTTATCATGATTTTTTATAGCTCTAACTTTTATTTCATTTTCTTATGTTCTTTCCCAAAATACCATACCACGTTACACTATTATGATATGTGATGAGATTTGGGTGGGGAATATGTGTACATATTATATTTCAATTTAAAAAAAAATTATTGTAGGACTTGTTAAAAAAAATATATCCTTGAGTGATGTCCTATTAAGTACATCAAGACTAGGGGTAAGTTCATGGTTATTGTTTAGAGATTCCTTGATTATCATCTACTTATATCTTTCATCCATGTCATATCATCTTCTTAATTTTCCTTTGATTATTCAAATTTACCATTTCATCCCATTTTATTCATATTTATATGTTTAGATGTGACATCATCAACTTGACCAGTGACATCTTATAGTGGTTTCCCTTTGGCCAATGTCATCTATTGGTCTGACATATAACTATGTTTGCGTAACATTTTTTAACTACTTCAACTAGGCCAATGACAAAAATAAGTTTAATTATTTTAATTTTCTAGTATTTATGCCATAATTATTTAAATATCCTTCACCATGTATCATATTAATTAAATCCAATACATTATATCTCATGCTTACAAATACACCTTGGAATTAGGACTTAGGAGCTCACACTTGAGGAGGACTTGTATGAATAAGGTCTTTGAATATATCAAGAATATAATTTGAAAAAAAAAGTACAAATAGTCTTGGAGTAAAAAATAAGGATGGTTAGGTATTATTTATTCTATATTGAGATTCACTAGAAACATCTTTCACAAATTACCATTTGAGCCAAGGGAGAGATTAATCACTAAAAACTTAATCTAAAGTAATTATTCCTAAAAGTATACTCCTTTATTTATTTTGGTGGATACATTGTATTGGTATAGTATTATCTTTCATGCTTATATTATCTTATGATTATTGGTATATTACTATCTTTGCATGCTTTGTTACTTTATTTACACTTTATGATTACCACTAAATAACATCTTTACAACCCTTAGATTAAATACCTCTCAGTTACCACCTAATGGAATTTTTATTATTTTAGTTTATCCATATTATATCTTAGATTTATCTAGGTATATGATTTTTAGTTAATTTTATATATTTATTAATATATTTATTTCAATCCCCATTGTATAAGGAATTATTTCATAGCCACATACCCCTTTGCGAAATTATTTTAGTTATGTTTTTTTAATTTAATATGGCCTTATACATTTTTTATATATTAGAGGATACTTATATTTTTATCATATTTAGCCCACATACGTGATCAAATGGATAAGTATATTTCCACTTATACATTTCAATATCCCTTGCCATTCTAAGAGTCTAACCTAATGACTAGAGATCCGAATATTATATGTTTCTCTCCTAAAGCTCCTACCAGTTTTTTTAGGTAACAATAGGCAAACACTTTCATTGTGGAATATATTTGAGTACCTCCAATATCATCTAGTATAAACTATTTAGGAATCATAATATGCAATAATAATGACATTATATCTCTATAGAATTAATATACACCTCAATTGTTAACTTACTAAAAATTTCTATTATATAAATTGTCACGACATAAATCCACCTAAACATCATAAGGAGTGTATCAAGATAAAAGTGGGAATGTTTGTGTTTATTTATGGGATATTCCCCTAATGATTAATTTTTATATATGCCTTCATATATCATCATATGTTTAATTTTGTATTTTTAAAATCCCACTCTCTATCTTTCAATCATCATCATCACATTATTATTATTATTATTATTATTATTATTATTATTATTATTATTATTATTATTATTATTATTTTCACACTTAACTTAACATATTAATCTCTACAAAATTAGTTATATAATTATCCTCCATTGGTTGATTACTTACTTTGGTTAGGATAAAAAATTAATGTGTATGTGAAATTTTTTTGTATTGTTTCAATCAAGATGAATCCATTATCTAATTTTGATAAGTGAATTATAGTATTTATATCAATATGTATAAGTCTATTTATTATTTTTTTCATAATAAATGCATGCAATCCACTCTGATCATGCATGCGAATCTAAATTATTAAGAGGAATAAGAATCAAGGATTAGGAGCTTATGCCTATATAAGGCTAGTTTACACAAGGTTTTTAAATATTCAAGAAGATAAGTTGAAACAATAAGGTTCACATATCATTTGGATTCTCAAAATAAGGATAAAAAAGGATTTTATTTACATCTTAAGATTCACCAAAAATATCTATAACAAACTTCCACTTGATGTAGGGGATTGATGTGTTGAAAAATCAACCCAAGATAACTATTATTATCCATATACTCATCTTAATTTAATTTGGTGGATACATATATCTTTGTGTGTATAGGGGGAGGGGGAATATGATATATTTTTATTTTATTATCTTTCATTCTTAGATAGTAAATTATTATTAGTTTATTTTTATTTTTTTTATTTTTTTTACTTTCATTACAACTCTTGGTTATACACCTTTAAATTAGATACCTCTTAGTCACTATTTAATGTAAGTTATCTATATTTATATTATCTCTTTTAAATATCATATATTATTGTCTCTATATTTTTAGTTCCTTGAATATAAATATTAATTATATCCTTGATACCAATACTAAATATAACTCCTTATTAAAACTATGTCCCACTTTGTAGCACAAAAACTTGTATGTATGTTGGATCTAGTATGGATTCTACCTTTTACTATAATAGAGTAATTTATATTATTTATCATATATTACATACATAAATTATGGTTAAGTTTATGTGAATCTTACCCCACCATTATGTTGGGTCATTTTCATATTTTCCTTCCTTAAATTCTTAACATTGCTAATTTGTTAAACTTCTCTTGCTACCAAAATTTATATTTTCCTTCATTCTTAGATTTAAAATTTTATCAAAAACCCTTTTTTACAAATATTATTTTAATTTATAATCTCTAAATTATATTATTTGATTCCTACAATTGAGTTTCTTGATAAAATTCAAGATCAATCTAATTCAACTTTTGGTAGTTTATAAGCATTAAACAATAAAAAAAATAGTGGCATATCAATGATAAACATTAGAATGAACTCTTAAGATCCATTTTATTACCATTTTTATATCACTTAAATGTTATTTCCAATTATTTAAATATGGATATGACAAATTCCAATTGAAATAGATGCACAAATCCTTATCCTAGTGTTAACACAAGATCTAAGATTAAAAAGCTACCCTATGAAGAATCTGATTTTGATGGTGAAGCAAAAGACTATAGTGATCACATTATTAAAATTTAATTATTATTACAATGCCATACCAAATACATTATAAAATCCCAAGAATAACTCTTATTACTTCACTTTCCTTGAAACCCCTCTTAAATCTGGGTATTTTACAAACTTTAGGTCAAGTCAATTATGACTTCTTCCAATCCTTATTCATACACCATGCCAAACTTGGATAAAATTAATGTTTGGTTCTACCTTTAATTATCCAAAATTAAATATTAACCAAAATTTTAATCCAACATCTACTTATATTTAAGCTTATCACTCTAATCAACATGAAACTCTACCAACTCACTCAAACAAAAAATTCTTATATCAATCTAAATTATGTATCATTGAGGGTCTTGGAGAAAATGGATAATATAAAAATATATAGTTAAAATCAATTCATAAAAATAAAAAATATACTTTTAATATGTATAAACTACCTCAAAAAATCTGATGAGGGAATCCAAATATATGTCCCCTTACCCCATTTAAAGATTATATTTATAACCCAATCGTATAACCTTATAAATAAAATAAGGACATAAAAAATATCCAAACATAACCCATAGAATATTGAATTGAACCCATATACATTTTATGAATCAATCCAAAAATCATAAATGATGGATATACTAATCTTTCTTTGCATCTTAACACCTATGGGAATATTTACAAATGTTGCCTCAAGCTTAACACTTATTTAGTTACCAAAATTTAGTTTATAATGTCTATAATTGATAGGTGATTGTTGGGAATGGGACAATTAACTCAAGATTGTATTTATACAAAAAACATAAGGATCAAAGATTGCTTAATTAAAAAACTAATATCATGACTTACTTGAAAATAACTTAGGCAACTTCATAAATAACAAACAATTATAAAATGAGATAGCCCATGATTTCATCAAGTGATGGAATTATTTTTCCATTAAATTCAAAAATAACATGTTTGAATAAAATCTATTCAATCTCTTTACCACCATATTATAATGAAAAATTTAATATAAGGTTAGGTCCTCCTCTACAAAATCATTAGAATAAGCCCTTCATCAAGATAAAATATATGATCATTTCATGATAATTTATTCAACCAAAAACATCACATGGATTATTATGAGAGCTAATATAAATAAACATGTTATTGATGATCGATTTATTGACATTTATAATCATATACTTGCGTTTAAGATAAAAATTCATGCAATCATCGAAAGTGGTTTGTAATTTTTTTCTTTTTCATAATTAATTATGTGAGGCCCTTTTCAACCACTTCATCCTTCAAATTTTAACAATAATTCATATAAAACTCTTAGCATTGAGGAGAATAGGATAAATGTTCCTAGACCTTAACCAAAATACTTTGGATCTTTATGACCCAAATTTCAATGGTATGATATGTACAAGTATTTTTATTTCATGATAATTGGGGTCATAATTATGGGAATTACCATTCCCTTTACACTTTAAAAACTGATTTATCACTTGGACATAAATTTATAAATGATACTATGGAAAGATAATGTTATAAAGCTTTTTAAAAATTCCAAAACATCATGAAATTTATCTCAAGTATGATGCACTAAATTAGGATAATGCTCTCTTTGAAATTTATAAAAATATTATTTTGAACCACTCTAAAATAAAAAGCACTCAACCTTAAGGAAATAAAAATCCTTCCCAACCATATATCCATCTAAATTCAACTTTAAACACTAATTCCATAAAAACTATTGTTAAATATAACTCTTCAACCCATGAAAGAATTTTAATTAAAATGAATGACACGATTCACATTACATCTCACATAGACTATTATATAATAAATTAAGATAAACCCATAATACCTTTAGACAATAAAAAACTATTCAAGCCTAACTTGTAGGTCATGTTTCTATATTATATATTAAAATTCATCATAATTAGTAAAAATATAAAACTTTAACATCCTTGACCAAACTAAAAATAATTAGAATTTTCATGGTTCTTTAAAAATTCATCAAGCATGCATAATACCTTATTTAAGTCTGATATACCTTCATTATCTATGTTGATGTAGTTTATTGATCCTCACTACATATTTTACATGGATGAAGACATCAAATAAAAATAAAAAAATAAAAAACTAAGATCCAACCCCTTTTTATTTGGAATATGATATAACCTATACTTTTATTTTAAATTATAGACATTATAGACTAAATTTTGGTAATGGGATTCCATTGATTATACTTTTAAGATCCTTATTTTCTTTCCATTTCTTGAGATTATGTATACTTCTATAAATTTTAATCACTTAATGAAAAATATATTTAACATGAAAAATTATCATGTTAAATATATTTTTCATTGAGGTGACCATCAATGGTTATTCTTGATAGGTCTAGTTTAGGTTGAAGGTTGGTTTGTAGGTTAGACATATGAGGGAATTTCACATTAGGTTATTGGGGTTTAGTTAATGGGTTGAGAGGTAAAATTTATAAGGTTAGAAGTGGTTTGGTTCAATTAGAGGTATTAAAATGAAATGAAGTAAATGAATACATGAAAATAAATACTTAGCCTTGGTTGTTGAAGTTGGTTGAAGATGATGATGAAACCTAGAGGAATTTTGGTAGAGTAATGGTGCCTATGGTTGTAAATAAATTTTAGTAGAGTAATGGTGCCTATGGTTGTAAATACATTTTGGTAGACTGTTAGGTCTCTTTTATTCTAGATAGTTGGCTAGAAAGAAGACCTACAAAAGAAAATAATGATGAATAAGTCTAAGATCTTTGATTGTCCCTCCATTTTCACCTCATGTTCCCCTCATTTTATAGGCAAAGAGAGGTGGAGGATATAAGGTTACCTAGTATGTTGGTTTACTAATTTTTATGCTTGGGAGTTTTTTATCACTGCATAAGGCAAACACATTTTATTATGCCTCATTAGCTTTCACATTAATTGTGATGTGTTAGAAGGTTAAATACCTGACCATCAATGATCAGGCTAACTGTCGATAGTTAAGCTAACCATCATCAACCAAGTGTCTATAGGTAAAGAGTCAAGGTGGGTTGAAAGAGTTTGGGTAATGGTTAGGTTATTAATCTATTAATTTTAGTTAGCTAAATAGCTAACTAGACCAAAGGTCTGATAAGTTAGTCAATGGGTAGAGAAGGTTTAGGTGGTCCCTAAGGTATCTCAAGGCATTTCAACATCTAGTATGGTTTTTTTGTATCTACATTTTCCCCATTTTTGTTATGTATATTTGAATTAACAAGTTGTAAAACAAAAATAGATTGTGGGTCAAGGTTTGGTTTGCCCTTAGTATGGGAGGAGGCATCCCCCCTCAAACTAGGAGTCGATGAGGTGAAACCAAAATTGAGTTAGGGTTTGATAAGTGGTATATGATGAGTCATGAGGTTGCTGATAAAAAGTGGGTTAGATATTTTAGATAAAAACATGTGCATAAAGTGTGACTAAGTATGATAGTCAAGATTGTGCATAGACTAAGTTTCTAATGTTGGTTAAAATAAGTTTGGTTCCATAAAGATAAGTGACAGGGTAACTAGGCCCCAACATTAGGAATAGCTAATTGGTTTACTCTATAAGTCTCATAGATAGGGTTAGTGTCTCATAGGTATCCAAGATAGAAAGTGATCCCAAGAAGACACAAAATATTTGGTTATGCATGAGGTGGTGAAAATCCAAATGTTCAACATGGCAAGGTAATTAGTGTAATCAAAAAGGCCAAGGCAAGGTTGTCACAAAATATGTAAACAGTTTGGGTCAAAAATCACTAACATCAAGGTGGATGTGGTCAGATGGTTTTTTGGCTAGTTGGAGAGGGTGTTATCTAATGGTTCATGGTTGGTTTGTGGAGAATAGGTTCTATTTAAAGGTTGGTTAGTGGTATTCAAATGGGTTTCCCCAATTTGATGTACCACTTAGTTTAGTTGGGTAAAAGGGTAATCTCTAATGGTTGGGATTAATGGATAAGGTACTCTCCAATGGTTCATGATTAAGGTAAGGGTAGGTTAGAGAAGGGTAATCTCCAAAGGTTGGGTTTTCTTTGGTGGATAAGGTACTATCTAAGGTTTGATGGTTTGGTTAATTAGTTGGTCGAAAAGGTGACTCTCAAATAAGTTAATTAATTGGTTAGTTTGATGGCTTGCTTCAAATGAGTTAGAAGGGGAAAGAGACATCTTCCTAAGTGGTCATTAATGTATAAGGATGAGGCTAAATTATTTTATTAATAAATACCATGATGCAAAATGGGTGGGATTATGAACATAAACCCCTATCATACATTGATTTGTTGTTAGTTTGATGGTTAAAAAAAGGTAGCTAGATCACATGGTACTAGGTAAGCTCAAAAATCCCTTGATTTATAGAGGATAAAATGGGATATTGATGATAGGTAGTGGGTAACCTTATTATGGGGATGTCTTGCTCCTTTTATAGGTGATCTAAGAACCATGATAGATAAGTCCATGTCTTAATGATAGGTGTAGACTAATCGATGTGAGAAGTCTACTGATGCTATTTTGAAAGTTGATTACAACATTTTTGGGATTTATTGGTGTTTTATTTTGATATAGGGTCTATTATTGCTTAGTTTGATATGCTTCGAAATCTTATCAATGCAATAAGCTTCAAATGATTATTTTTTGACAAAGTTGACTTAGCCATCCTTTGAGGGAGTAGTCTAAGTTTGGATTTTTTCATGTATGATAGCTATCTTTCAAGGGAACATTTTACCTTTTTAATCAATTTAGATTTTGGGAGCTATCCTTCAAGGGAGTAGTCTTAATGCCAAAAGTATTGACCCAAGTTATAGTTTGGTATCCCAAATTGTTTATATGGTGGTTTAGACATGGAATGTCTATATAGGCCTAAGGTTTTCATTTATGGAGGTAAATCCATAGCACAAGGAGGTATAATATGGGTAAAAGTGGTGTTTTAAGTGATAATGATCATGGGAATCCATCCTAAAAAGGTTTAAAAGTACCATGAAGATCATGCTATGGGAAGAGCCATATTATCCATGCTTAGGATTAGGCTATGTTTGTGATGGATAATCACATGATCCTATTTTTAATTAGTTATTCTTAAAGATAAAGAGATGAAGGTGATTGAAAATAAGGGATGAGTTTAAGTTAGACACAAGATGAGAAGGAACTTAGTTTAACCAAATAATAGATTAGTATACCACTTGGTTTAGGTTGGGTTGATGGAGAAAGTACTTATATAAAGGTTGGGGGAGAAGTTGACTCCTAAATGGTTGAGTGATGTATAAATGGGTTTTTTCAATTTGGTATACCACTTGGTTCAGGTTTGGTAGGAGAAGGGTAATCTCCAATGGTTCGTGGCTAAGGCAAGTTTGTTGGTTGGTGAGTTATGGAATATCTAAGGTAGGATGTGATATTGAGAAGGTAAAAATGGTTGGTAAAGTTGAGAAGGGTAATCCCCAAAGGTTAGGTAAGTTGGTGGAAACGATGATTCCACTAGGTAGTAGAAAAGGTGATTCTATAATAAGTTTGGTTAGGTAAATGATAAAGGTAATGTCTAATAGTTTAAGGTTGGTTGGTTAATTGGTTTGGGTGGGTTTGATTACTTAGGTAAGGTTGATAAGTTGTTTTGATAGTTATTTGTTAGATGGCAAAGAGGATAGACCAAATATCAGTGTTAAGATAAAGAGGGCTACCTAAAAGTGGGTTGGGGTAGTTTATATGATGGTTGGGGTGATTGATATGTTAATTAGGGTAAGTATCCCAATGGTTGATGAGGTTAGATAGGTTGAAGTTGAGGTTGGTTATGATAATTTTTAATCCGGTGTTGATGAGTTATTGGTTGGGTATGATGATGGTTAAATGGTAGTTGATATGTTATTGGTTGTATTTGAGATTTGATTATGTATAAGTGATGGTTTATTGGTTATGAGTAGTAGAAATAAATGACTCTACTTTGATTATCTAGTCTATTAACATTGTAACCAATTTAGGTGGTAGTTTATAGTTTGTTGGTTGGTTGTAGTTTAGGTCTGATAGGTGATAGGTAGGGTTTGATTGATTATGGTTGGGGTTAGGTTGGTTATTGATGAGGTTAGCTTGGTTGTAGGCAAGGTTAGGTTAGTTTTAGGTAAGGTTAGGATCATAAGTGGCTCATGATGTAAGGTAACACTCTAAGGTGAGATGGTTGTTCTCTGAGATCCTAAAAAAGTTAGGATCTCTAGAAGAGATTATAAGTTGTTCCCCATTAGACAAGGAAATGAAGGCAAGATGGTGGATGGTAGGTTTCTCATAACTCAAACAAAGAGAAGACAAGAAAAAAGTCAAAAATATAAAACACACACTAAAGTACATTACCTCCTAGGGTTATTTTTAGTCTTTCTTTTGGCTTATGCCATAATTTAGAAATAATATGTGAAGACTTCGCTTGTAGAATAGGTACGAGAAGAGAAGTCTATGGTTGTTTTTAGTTTAGTTATGTCTCTCAAAATATGTATTGAGAGTTAGTACATGACTTGATGTTAGGGCCTACCCCCTTACTTCACACACCATAATGATAAGGGTGTCGAGTGCTTTGCCAAGATATACTAATTTTTAGATTTTAGACTCAACCAGAGAGCTGAGTTTTAGGTTCTCTTCTTGGTAGTGAAGTCCAAGTAAGGTAGCCAAAGGGTGAAGGTTTACCTCTGGGTGATGAGATCCTATTCAAGCCTTATATCAGGTGTTAAGATGTGTTGATTGATAAGTGGTTTGTTATTTATGTGATAAAGAGGTGAAGTTACAATTGATTACTTTGATTTAATTTAACTCAATGAGATAAACATGAAATTAATTAGTGTATGTAGTTACTTTTATACCCAAAAGAAAATTTTCATTTCATTGTATGAGCATATAATAAAGAAGAAAATGGGAGTAGATGTAACTAGGTATCACTAGGCATGCCAAAATGGTTTACTCAGATTTTTATTTTTATCTATTTATAAAATAAAGGTAAAATTGAAAGAGGGGTATAGGTTAGTAGAATGTGGATATGGTGTGTGCTCGATAATATAGATAGTTGTATATAATCTTATTTGGCTTGAGAAGATGACCTGTAATAATAGAGAACTAAAAAGGGTTGGTTATTTAGGTAGATGAAGCTAGATCCAAGAATCATGAACTATCTTAAAGGATGTCAATCCACATTTTGATACAAGTTAATGTTGAAAAAAAAAGGTTACATAACATAAAAGTACTAAATCTAAATAAATTAATACTTTACAAATGAAATTATAGTTGTAACAAATTAACATTTAGATGAATGATAAATCATTAAAGAGATGTTTAGGTTAGGTTGTTGTTTTTAGTCTATGAGGTGATGGGCCCAAGGAAATAGGGTTTTGGTTGAGGTTGGTGGTTAGTTGATAGGTTATTGGTTATTGGTTAGAAAAGTTCACATAGTGACTATTAGTAGTCAGGGTGACCATTAATGGTTAAAGTGACTATCAGTGGTTAGGTGACCATCGGTGGTTAAGGTGACCGTTGGTGGTTAAGGTGACTATTGATAGTTACCATTGATAGGTCTGGTTTAGGTTAAAGATTGGTTTTTGGGTTAAAGATATGAGGGTATTACACATTAGGTTGTTAGGGTTTAGTTAATGATTCAAGAGGTTAGAGGTATCAAGTTAGAAGTGCTCTAGTTAATTAAAGGTATCAAAATGAAATGAAGTAAATGAACACATGAAAATAAATACTTAGCCTTGGTTGTTGAAGTTCATTGAAGATGCTAATGAAGTTTGGAGGAATTTCGGTAGAGTAATAGTGCCTATGGTTGTAAAGTACTTTTGGAAACATGTTAGGTCTCTTTTCTTTTGGCTGGTTGGCTATAAGGAAGACCTACAAAAGAAACTCTTGATGAAGAAGTCTAAGATCATTGATTGTCCCTCCATTTTCACCCCCTGCTCCCCTCTTTTTATAGGCAAAGAGAGATGAAGGATAGAAGCTTCCCTAGTAGGTTGGTTTATTGATTTCAATACTTAGGAGTTTTTAGCTTCACATAAGATGAACATAATTAATTATGGTTCATTATCTCACACATAGTTAGTGATGTGTTAGAAGTTTGAAGAATTGGCCATTGATGGTTAGGCTAATTGTTGATGTTTAAGTCGACCATCGATGGTCAAGTGTCTAGAGGAAAAGGGTCAAGGTGGGTTGAAAGAGGTTAAGTAATAGCTAGGTTAGTAAGTTATCAAGTTTAGTTAGCTAAGTAGATAACTAGACCCAAGGTCTGATAAGCTATTTAGTGGGTAGAGAAGGGTTAAGTGGTCTCTAAGGTATCCTGAGGCATTTTGACATCTAGTACAGTTTTTTAGTGTCTACATTTTCCCCCTTTTTGTTATGTGATTTTGAATTAACAAGTTATAAAACAAAAATGAATTTTAAATCAAGGGTTATTTTGCCCAAAGTATGGGAGGAGGTATGCTAGAATGTTTTACTCAAATTTTGTTTTTTATATGTTTATAAAAAAAAGATAAAATAGAAAGAGGGGTAGAAGTTATTATAAATTGGATATGGTGTATGCTCTACAATCTAGATAGTTATAGATATTGTTCTTTGGCTTCAAAAGATGACCTATAATAAGAGAGAACTAGAAAAGAGTTGGTTAGTTAGGTATATGGGTGGACTACCTAGCAAGCTAGATCTAAGAAGTATGAACTATCTTGGAGGTTGTCAATCCATCGTTTGATACAATTTAATGTTTAAAAAGAAAGGTTGCATAACAAATAAGTACTAGATATAAAGAAATAAATACTTTACAATTGAAATGCTAGTTGTAAAAAAACAACATTTGAGTTAATGATAAATCATTAAATAAATGTTCAAGTTAGGTTAGGTTGTTTTTTCTTGTTTGTGAGGTGAAAAGAACCAAGGAAATAGGGTTTTGGTTGAGGTTGGTCATTGGGTTATAGGTTGATGGTTTTTGGTCAAAAAAGTTCACACATTGACTATCGATGATCAAGGTGACCATTGGTGGTTAAGGTGATCATCAATGGTTGAAGTGACCATTGGTGGTTGAAGTGACCATTAATAGTTAAGGTGACCATCGATGATTACCATTGACAGGTTTGGTTCAGGTTGAAGGCTGGTTTATGGGTTAGATATCTAAGGGTATTACACATTAAGTTGTTGGGGTTTAGTTAATGGGTTGAGAGGTTAGAGGTAACATGTTAGAATTGGTCTAATTTAGGTATAGGTATTAAAATGAAATGAAGTAAATGAATATATGAAAACAAATACTTAGCCTTGGTTTTTAAAGTTGGTTGAAGATGTTGATGAAGCTTGGAGGAATTTTGGTAGAGTAATGGTGCCTATGGTTGCAAAGAAATTTTGGTAGAGTGTTAGGTATCTTTTTTTCTAGTTGTTTGGCTAGAAGGAAGACCCATAAAATAAAATCCTAATGAATAAGTCTAAGATCATTTATTGTTCCTCTATTTTCACCTCCTAATCCCCTCCTTTTATAGGCAAAGAGAAATGGAGGATAGAATGTTCCCTAGTAGGTTGGTTTACTGATTTCAATGCTTGGGAGTTTATTAGGACTACATAAGGTGAAAATATTTAATTGTGCCTCATTATCATACACATAGATGGTGATGTGTTATAAGGTTGATGACTTGACCATTGATGGTCAAGATAACCATCACTAATTAAGCTAATCATCGATGGTCGAGCATTTAGAGGAAAAGGGTCAAGGTGGGTTGAAAGAGGTTAGGTAATGGTTAGGTGTGTATGTTATCATGTTTAGTTAGCTAAGTAGCTAACTAGACCCAAGGTCTAATAGGTTAGTTAGTAGGTAGAGAAGGGTTGGGTGCTCCCTCAGGTATCCCAAGGCATTTTGACATCTAGTATAGTTTTTTAGTGTCTACATTTTGCCCCTTTTTGTTATGCAACTTTGAATTAACAAGATATAAAATAGAAATGGATTATGGGTCAAGTTTAGTTTTGCCTTGAGTATGAGAGTGAGTGTGTCATAATGTTTTACTCAAATTTTGTGTTTTATTTGTTTGTATAATAAAGGTAAAACTAAAAGAGGGGTACTAGTTAGTAAAACCTAGATATGGTGTGCACTCTATAATCTAGACGATTGTATATACTCTTCTTTGTCTTGGGAAGATGATATACAATAAGAAAAAACTTTATAAGGTTTGGTTAGTTAGGTATATGGGTAGCTTTCCTAGCAAGCTAGATCCAAGAAGTGTGAGCTATCTTAGAGGCTATCAATCCACCTTTTGATACAAGTTAATGTTGAAAAATAAAGGTTGCATAACATAAACATAATATATCTAAATAAATAAAATACTTTACAAATGAAATGCTAGTTGTAACAAAATAACATTTAGTTAAATGCTAAATCATTAAAGAAATGTTTAGGTCAGGTCAGGTTGTTGTTTTTGGTCTATGAGGTGATAGGGGACAAGGAAATAGGCTTTTGGTTGAGGTTGGAGGTTGGTTGATAGGTTATTGGTTAAAAAAGTTCACACATTGATCATCTATGGTCAAGGTGACCATTAGTGGTTAAGATGACTATCAACAGTTGAGGTGACCATCAGTGGTTGAGGTAGCCATTAATGGTTAAGGTGACCATCAATGGTTACCATTGATAAGTCTAGTTTAGGTTGAAGGTTAGTTTATAGGTTAGAGATCTAAAGGTATTACAGATTATGTTTTTGGGGTTTAGTTAATGGTTTGAGAGGTTAGAAGTAGTGGGTTAGAAGTGGTCTAGTTTAGGTAGAGGTATCAAAATGAAATGAAGTAAATTAATACATGAAAATAAATAGTTATCCTTTGTTTTTGAAGTTGGTTGAAGATGTTGTTGAAGCATGAATGAATTTTGGTAGAGTAATGGTGCCTGTGGTTACAAACCAATTTTGGTAGAGTGTTAGGTCTCTTTTATACTAGATAGTTGGGTTGAAGGAAGACTTGTAAAATAAAATCCTAATGAAGAAGTCTAAGATCATTGGTTGTCCTTTTATTTTCACCTCTTGTTTCACTCTATTTATAGGTAAAGAGAGATAGAGGATATAAGGTTCCCTAGTAAGTTGGTTTATTGATTCTGATGCTTGGGAATTTGTTAGCATTACATAAGGTGAAAATAATTAATTGTGCCTCATTAGCTCAAAAATAGTTGGTGATGTGTTAGAATGTTGAAGACCTAAACATCAATGATCAAGCTAACCATTGATGGTTAAACTAACCATTGGTGGTTGAGTGTCTAGAGGCAAATGGTTAAGTTTGGTTAAAAGAGGTTGGCTAATGGTTAGATGTGTACGTTATTAAGTTTAGCTAGCTAATTAATTAACTAAACCCAAGGTCTGATAGGTTATTCAGTGGGTAGAGAAGGGTTAGGTGGTCCCTAAGGTATCTTAAGGAATTTGGACATTTAGTATAGTTTTTTAGTGTCTACATTTTGCCCCTTTTTGTTATATGGCTTTAAATTAACAAGATGTAAAAAAAATGGATTATGGGTCAAGGTTTAGTTTACCCTGAGTATGTGAGGAGGTGTGCCATAATGTTTTACTCAAAATTTATTTTTTTAATCTATTTATAGAAAAAAGGTAAAACTAAAAGAGGGGTAGAGGTTAGTAGAACCTAGATGTGGTGTGCACTCTATAATCCAGAAGGTTGTAGATACTCTTCTTTAGCTTGGGAAGATGACCTACAATAAAAGAAAACTATAAAAGGATATGTTAGTTAGGTAGATGGGTGGATTGCCTAGCAACCTAGATCTAAGAAGCATGATATATCTTGCAGATTGTCAATCCACCTTTTGATACAAGTTAATGTTGAAAAAGAAATGTTGCATAACACAAAAGTAATAGATCTAAAGAAATAAATAATTTACAAATGAAATGCTAGTTATAAAAAAATAACATTTAGGCGAATGCTAAATCATTAGATAAATGTTCAAGTTAGGTTAGGTTATTGTGTCTAGTTTGTGAGGTGACAGGGGCCAAGGAAATAGGGTTTTGGTTGAGGTTGGTAGTTGGTTGATATATTTCTAGTTTTTTATTAGAAAAGTTCACACATTGACTATCAGAAATAAGGCTGACCATCAGTGGTTTAGGTGACCATCAATGGTTGAGGTGATCATTGGTGGTTAAGGTGACCATTGTTGGTTATCATTGATAGGTCTAGTTTAGGTTGAAGGTTGGTTTATGGGTTAGAGATCTGAGGGTATTACATATTATGTTGTTGGGGTTTAGTTAATGGGTTGAGAGGTTAGAGGTAGTGGGATAGAAGTGGTCTTTTTTAGATAGAGGTATCAAAATGAAATGAAGTAAATGAATACATGAAAACAAATACTTAGCCTTGGTTATTGAAGTTGGTTGGAGATGCTGATAAAGCTTGGAGGAATTTTGGTAGATTAATGGTGACTATGGTTACAAAGCAATTTTGGTAGAGTGTTAGGTCTCTTTTTTGATAGCTAGTTGGCTGGAAGGAAGACTTGTAAAAGAAAATATTGATGAAGTTGAAGATCATTGATTGTCCTTCAATTTTCACCTCCTGCTCCCCTCATTTTATATGTAAAGAGAGATGGAGGATAGAAGTTTCCCTAGTAGGTTGGTTTACTAATTTTAATGCTTACGAGTTTTGTTAGTACCACATAAGGTAAACATATTTAATTATGCCTTGTTAGTTGATACATAGCTAGTGATGTGTTATAACGTTAAAGACCTAATCATCAATGATTTAGGCTAACTATCGATAGTTAAGATGACAATCGGTGATCGAGTGTCTAGAAACAAAGGGTCAAGGTGGGTTTAAAGAGGTTGGGTAATGGTTAAGTTGGTGAGTTATTGAGTTTAGTAAGATAATTATCTAACTAGATCCAAGGTCTGATATGTTAGTCAGTGGGTAGAGAAGGGTTAGGTGGTCCGTAAGGTATCTCAAGGAATTTTGATATCTAGTACAATTTTATAATGTCTATATAAAGTGACAAAATTGGTAAGGGTTAAATTCCTTTGTGAACATCTAGCTTTAAATCTTCATGAGTTAAAATAAGTATATCTAGTCAATCATGAGTGTCCCCAACTAGATGGTCCATTACCTTCACAAAGTTAGATATAGGATATGATCAGATTCCTCAAAAATAGTATCTTAATAATATGAATAGATCACAAAGGAGATATTTTAGATTACAGTCTATTCCCTTTTGTCTTTTCGATGGTTTACTATTTGGGAGGGACATTAATGGAGTGATGTTAAGATGTATTGATAATGACCAATCTAAATTATTTCTTGAGAACTTCCATGGTGGGATATTAGGAGGTCATTTCTCTCTAAAGACCATAGCTACCAAGATTATGAGGGTTGGCTATTATTGGCCTAGCCTCTTCAAGGATTGGCATGCTTGGGTGATAAGGTGTGGATAACTTGATTTCTTTGTAGGATTTTAGAAGCTTACAAATCTTCCATTGAAGCCTATCCAAGTAGACAAACCTTTCATGAAATGGGGTCTTGATTTCATTAGCATGATGAATCTCCCATCAAGTATTGGTCACAAATAGATATAGCAATTGAATATTTTATAAGATGGCTAATGAAGCATTGAAGGTAGTAGCATTAAAAGAGGCTAATGAGAGTGCCATATTGGAGTTATATGAGAGCATAATAACAAGATTTGGAAACCATTATACTATTATTTCATATAATGATATTGATTTTATAGGTGTTAGCATAGCTGATTGGGCAAATAGCAATTGTGTATTCTTCAACACTTAATCCAACTATTACCCTCAAGGTAATGGGTTGATTGAATATACTAATAAGAACCTGATTAGAATCATCAAGAGAACCTTGGAGCCTAAACAAAGAGCTTGACACACCAAACTAAAGACAAACTTATGGGCTGATAGACTAACTCCCAAGAGGTCAATAGGGAATTCTCCTTTTGTGCATGTCTATGGAAGGGAAGGTAGGCTATCTATCTCTCAAGAGCTATTAGCCTTAGAATTAACACACTAACTAGAGTTTCTTGAGAACACTCTAATAGAAGTGATATTGAGAGAATTAATGTAGCTGTAAGAGACTATAGGTAAAGCTCATCAGGCCATGGAACATCACCAGGTATTGATGAAGAGCTATTTTGACAAGGAAACTCCATGATCATTTCAATAAGGTGACATAGTCTACCAAAATACTTAGCCTTGGTTATTGAAGTTGGTTGAAGATGTTGATAAAGCTTGGAGGAATTTTGGTAGATTAATGGTGACTATTGTTGCAAAGCAATTTTGGTAGAGTGTTAGGTCTCTTTTTTGATAGCTAGTTGGCTAGAAGGAAGACCTGTAAAAGAAAATCTTGACAAAGTTGAAGATCATTTATTATCCTTCAATTTTCACCTCCTACTCCCCTCATTTTATATGTAAAGAGAGATGGAGGATAGAAGTTTCCCTAGTAGGTTAGTTTACTAATTTTAATGCTTAGGAGTTTATTAGTACCACATAAGGTATACATATTTAATTATGCCTTGTTAGCTGACACATAGTTAGTGATGTGTTATAATGTTAAAAACCTGATCATTGGTGATCAGGATAACTATTGATAGTTAAGTTGACAATCAATGATCGAGTGTCTTGAAGCAAAGGTTCAAGGTGGGTTTAAAGAGGTTGGGTAATGGTTAAGTTGGTAAGTTACTGAGTTTAGTAAGATAATTATCTAACTAGATCCAAGGTCTGATATGTTAGTTAGTGGGTAGAGAAGGGTTAGGTGGTCCCTAAGGTATCTCAAGGAATTTTGATATCTAGTAAAATTTTCTAATGTATATCTATAGAAAGTGACAAAATTGGTAAGGGGTAATTTCCTTTGTGAGCATCTAGCTTTAAATCTTCATGAGTTAAAATAATTATATCTAGTCAATTATGAGTGTCCTCAACTAGATGGTCCATTACCTCCACAAAGCTAGATATATGATATGATTAGATTCCTCAAAAATAGTGAGTATCCTAATAATATGAATAGATCACAAAGGATATATTTTAGATTACAATCTATTCCCTTTTGTCTTGTGGATGGTTTACTATTTGGGAGGGACATTAATAGAGTGATGTTGAGATGTATTGATAATGACCAATCTAAATTATTTCTTGAGAACTTCCATGGTGGGATAGTAAGAGGTCATTTCTCTCTAAGGACCATAGCTACCAAGATTATGAGGGTTGGTTATTATTGGCCTAGCCTCTTCGAGGATTGGCATGCTTGGGTGATAAGGTGTGGATAACTTGATTTCTTTGAAGGATTTTAGAAGCTTACAAATCTTCCATTGAAGCCTGTCCAAGTAGACTAACCTTTCATCAAATGGGGTCTTGATTTCATTAGCATGATAAATCCCCCATCAAGTGTTGGTCACAAATAGATATAGCAACTAAATATTTTATAAGATGGATAATGAAGCATTGAAGGTAGTAGCATTAAAAGAGGCTAATGATAGTGCCATCTTGGAGTTCAATGAGAGCATAATAACAAGATTTGGCAACCATTATACTATTATTTCATATAATGATATTGATTTTATAGGTGTTATGATAGCTGATTGGGCAAATAGAAATGGTGTATTCTTCAACACTTCATCCAAATATTACCCTCAAGGTAATGGGTTGGTTGTATATACTAATAAGAACTTGATTAGAATCATCAAGAGAACCTTGGAGCATAAACAAAGAGTTTGGCACACCAAACTAAAGACAAACTTAAACTCCCAAGAGGTCAATAGGGAATTCTCCTTTTGTGCATGTCTATGGAAGGGAAACTAGGCTATCTATCTTTCAAGAGCTGTCTGCCTTAGAATTAACACAATAACTAGAGTTTCTTGAGAACACTCTAATAGAAGTGATATAAGAGAATTAATGGAGTTGCAAGAGACTATAGGTAAAGCTCATCAGGCCATGGAACATCACTAGATATTGATGAAGAGTTATTTTGACAAGGAAACTCCAAGATCATTTCAATAAGGTGACATAGTCTACCAAAATACTTAGCCTTGGTTATTGAAGTTGGTTGAAGATGTTGATAAAGCTTGGAGGAATTTTTGTAGATTAATGGTGACTATTGTTACAAAGCAATTTTGGTAGAGTGTTAGGTCTCTTTTTTGATAGCTAGTTGGCTAGAAGGAAGAACTGTAAAAGAAAATACTGATGAAGTTGAAGATCATTTATTATCCTTCAATTTTAACCTCTTACTCCCCTCATTTTATATGTAAAGAGAGATGGAGGATATAAGTTTCCCTAGTAGGTTAGTTTACTAATTTTAATGCTTAGGAGTTTCTTAGTACCACATAAGGTAAACATATTTAATTATGCCTTGTTAGTTGACACATAACTAGTGATGTGTTATAATGTTAAAGACCTGATCATTGTTGATCAGGCTAACTATTGATAGTTAAGTTGACACTCGGTGATCGAGTGTGTTGAAGCAAAGGGTCAAGGTGGGTTTAAAGAGGTTGGGTAATGGTTATGTTGGTAAGTTACTTTGTTTATTAAGATAATTATATAACTAGATCCAAGGTCTGATATGTTAGTCAGTGGGTAGAGAAGGGTTAGGTGGTCCCTAAGGTATCTCAAGGAATTTTGATATCTAGTAAAATTTTCTAACTTATATAGAAAGTGACAAAATTGGTAAGGGGTAAATTCCTTTGTGAGCATCTAGCTTTAAATCTTCATGAGTTAAAATAAGTATATCTAGTCAATTATGAGTGTCCCCAACTAGATGGTCCATTACCTCCACAAAGTTGGATATAGGATATGATCAGATTCCTCAAAAATAGTGAGTATCCTAATAATATGAATAGATCACAAAGGAGATATTTTAGATTACAATCAATTCCCTTTTGTCTTATGGATTGTTTACTATTTTGGAGGGACATTAATATAGTGATGTTGAGATGTATTGATAATGACCAATCTAAATTATTTCTTGAGAACTTCCATGGTGGGATAGTAGGAGGTTATTTCTCTCTAAGGACCATAGCTACCAAGATTATGAGGGTTGGCTATTATTGGCCTAGCCTCTTCGAGGATTGGCATGCTTGGGTGATAAGGTGTGGATAACTTGATTTATTTGTAGGATTTTAGAAGCTTACAAATCTTCTATTGAAGCCTGTCTAAGTAGACTAACCTTTCATGAAATGGGGTCTTGATTTCATTAGCATGATAAATCCCCCATCAAGTATTGGTCACAAATAGATATAGCAACTAAATATTTTATAAGATGGCTAATGAAGAATTGAAGGAAGTAGCATTAAAAGAGGCTAATAAGAGTGCCATATTGGAGTTATATGAGAGAATAATAACAAGATTTGGAAACCATTCTACTATTATTTCATATAATGATATTGATTTTATAGGTGTTAGGATAGCTGATTGGGCAAAGAGTAATGGTGTATTCTTCAGCACTTCATCCAACTATTACCCTCAAGGTAATGGGTTGGTTAAATATACTAATAAGAACCTGATTAGAATCATCAAGAGAACCTTGGAGCATAAACAAAGAGCTTGGCACACCAAACTAAAGACAAACTTATGGGCTGATAGACTAACTCCCAAGAGGTCAATAGGGAATTCTCCTTTTTTGCATGTCTATGGAAGGGAAGGTAGGATATTTATCTCTCAAGAAATGTATGCCTTAGAATTAACACACTAACTAGAGTTTATTGAGAACACTCTAATAGAAGTGATATTGAGAGAATTAATGGAGTTGCAAAAGACTATAGGTAAAGCTCATCAGGCCATGGAACATCACTAGGTATTGATGAAGAGTTATTTTGACAAGGAAACTCTAAGATCATTTCAATAAGGTGACATAGTCTTGAAATGGGATGAAAATAGAGAAAAACTATGGAGTCATAAAAAATTGGTTGTCTCATAGAGTAGACCATGTTTCTTCACCCAGTGTAAGTAAAGATATTCCTTTTAGTCAGTAAGGATTAATGGAGAAGAACTATCTATCTTTATGAATGGGATACATTTAAAATCCTTCTATTAATATTTGAAAGGTCTAACTTGTAAATTTTAGGTTAGGTGTGTGTTTCCTTTCTTATTCTATTGTGTCCCATAAGTGCTTTGAAGCACATTGTTTTTTTCTCTTAGTTCCCTGCTTTATATTTTTTTACTATTATTTTCTATGTTTCATGTGTTATTCAAGGAAGTTATATGTCCAACTTGTATACTTGTGATTTGATAGCCCAATGGATAGAATTAAGAAATTGGTCATGGCATATTAAGCATGCCACCTTTTGGAAATCACCAAATATGCTGACCATTTTCCCCCACAAGCCAAAATGGATCAACCCCCTATACTCAAAATCTCATATAGGGGCATTTTATAATGTTATAGGGCATGGTGTAGCTCATTTGATGTCATTTATATGGAATTTTAAGTTTTGTTCATGGTTTATATTAGTCCTTGTATATTTTTTTTATCTTAAGGGTCATTTTTTAATCATATATGAAAGTAGCAAATTTTCATTGTGTTGAGCAGTTGCAAGAGTTGTTCCAGAAAAGCGTAAGGTTACACTTGGGAGATATTTCAAATCTTGGTCAAGTGTTAGAGAATTCAAAATTTCTTCACATGAATTATCCACACAGATATTGTAGTAAAAGTACAAGGTGTATGTACCTTAGAGAAATTGTTCCACCTTTTTTACTAATTGTTATTTTTTTCAAGATTTTTTTTAGGTCTTTTTGGCTAAGTGTCAGGAATTGTTTCAAAAAAATTATCTAAAACAATATTCCAGAAGGGAATTTATTCAAGAAAATAGACCCTACAAAAATATCAAAAGGTATTTCTTTGAGAAGTGGACCTTTGAAAAAATCTTGAAGGGTTTCCTTTTCAAGCTAAGTGTCTGATTTATTTCGAGAACATTGTCTGCATAATTTTCTTGAAGGCATAATTCTTTCAGGGAAAATGTTTGGTAGAAGTTTTAAAGGCATTAATTATTTTAGAAAAAATATCTGATGAAAAAAATAAGGTTTATTTCTTTCATGAAAATTATCTAAATAATTTTCTTGAAGGGTCCTTCTACAAGAAAGTGGACTGATACACTTTTCCTAAAGGGTACTTTTTAAATCAAAGTGTTCCAAGCACTTTTCCCAAAGGGACTTTTTCTTCATCAAAAGTTCTAAATCAGAATTTATGAAGGGTCTTTTAATGGGAAAATGTACCAATACAAAATCTCTAAATGGAATTTTCAAAGGGAAAAAGGATATTTTGAGAGGGTCGATGGGTGATTCTAAGGCAATAATTATTTCAAGAAAATTTTCCCTCAAAAATTTACTTGAAGGTCAACTTATTTCAAACATTTTATCTAGTAAACAAAGCCTAAAGACAAGGATCTAAATATAAGTATTCTAGGATCTCAATTTTCCTACAAGGATATTAAAACACTTTGGCTTCACTTAAAGTGTAAATTTCCATTTGCGAAGGATAGGACCAGATTTGATAAGCCTCCATGGGATACCAAGAATGCTTGGAAAGGATTAGAAGTGCATGGGATTGAATTGGTTCTTAATTGCATTAATTAAGATAATTGGGCCTAGTAAAAAAAGTTTGAGTAGGCACATTAATGATTTCACCATTGTCACATGTGGATGAGTCATAGATAATTAGTCATATGGGTTTATTTTCATTTGTGACTAGATAATATGCACCAAGTTCTAGGTCCTCTAACTATGTGTAGAAAATAATATGAAGATCTAAATCTAGCTTCTTAGTCATTTTTTGTGTGTTTTCCCATAACCATTCTAAAGAGGTTCCATTAGAGTCAAGTGAGAATCTTTTCAAAGATATATCTCATACATACATCAGTTACAAGATAAATTGGCCATATGGGAATGTTTACCTTGGTCCATAGTTACTAGGAAATAATATTGAAATCATCTACCAAAGCATGGTAAAAGTTATGCATTTGCAAAGTTGGCTTCTCAATCATATTTTTCTAAGTTTTCTATACTTAGCCAAATGAGCTCAACCATCACTAGGATATCACGTAGAAGAATTTGAACAAGACAAATTATGTGTTTTAATATCTTCACTCAGAAGGCTCCTAAGACTAATGGATCAAATGGGTTCATTCCTTTAGCCTTAAGAACATCTCCTAAAAGTTTGGTGCCTTCATGACCTTTATACTTCAAGTTATAAGCCTTCAAGATTAGACCAAAACACAAAATATTCACACTAATGATAAAGTCAAGCCCTAATAAATAACCATAGAGATTCAAATATCCCAATGAAGGTCATGAAAAAATCAAGGTTAAGTCCAAAAAAATAGCCATTAAAATTCAAAAGGCAAGATTTAATGGTGTAGATCAATGAAGCAAAAGTTCAATGGTGTGAGCTTGACTAATAGGGAATGGGCCCAGGTAGATCAATGGTTCTCATTGAATCACAAATTTAGATATCAAGGAATGTAATAAAATTAATTTTTTAAGGAGCTCAAGAGGTGACCACATGGCATGTTCATGTGAAGTAATAGACTGAGAATAGGATCCCAAGATTAGCACATGATTTATAAGTGGCATGAGTGCATTTAATCATGTAAATAAAGATCAATAGAGTGAAATTAATCAATAAATTAATGATCTAAGCTATTTTTTAATGGAAAATTAGACTAAGTTAAGCTCAGGTGATGTATACAAAGATTGAAAAAGTACTTTTTCATGAGGTAAGGTAAATAAAACATATGGAGCCAAGTTCGAGCATGGTTCAGTTTAAACCAAAGCCAACATTTCAAAGGATGCCACTAATGTGGATATGTAGATCTTAATTATTTCATATACAAAGGATAACTTCATGAAAAGGACCCTATTACTCATTATTTCACACAATGGCGAACCAACAAAGAATAGTTAGCACCATGACAGAGCCCTAATAGATTGATCTGATTGGCCTAACCACACTGATACTAGAACCTATTTTAGAACAAATTGATCCTACCATTGCAATCATAAAGGAAGATCAAGGAAGGTATATTGAAAATTTATAACCACTTGAAGTGACCTAGATCAATCAAAAGGTTTGGAGGAGCATAATTCGTAGAAGCAATTATAACTATAGTTCAAACATTCAAACTGATTGATTCCCCTTTTTAGCATTAACGATCCCTTTCTCTTCTTCCTTTATTCTATAAATATAGCTCTTGAGATATTTTAAAGTACCACCACACCATGTATGGTGAATCCCTACTATATTTGTTTTATATTCTACTTTTAAACATTAATAAAATTGTATTTATGAGTTTTTAAATAATTGTCTAAGTCTACAAGTGATGTATGGTGATGGGAAGTTATAATTCTCTATCCTTCCCCTATCCTTTCATTTTTGAGAAACAGTTCCTATTCTAACAAGTCATATAGAGTTTAGTCTAGTGTATAAATATTTTTCAAGTGTATAATTGTCTTTGGAGTGTGCAATCTACCATTTGGTTCATTTACCTTGTGTTGTTTCTCACATCTCACCTTTATATTGAAATACTCATGTTATAATCTATTGAAACTTAGAGGCTAGTTTGTATTTTTATTTCATTATGGTATAATTATGTTTTTCATGTGGAATACATTTTTGGTGCATCACCTCCTTTATAATAGGTTCAATTTATGCATTTTTTAAGTCTTTCCCCCATACGTAAGCAATAGCTTAAATGATAAAGATTGCATGATATATTCATGGAGATAGCCCTTAAACCTAGAGGATCATTTCCAATATAGGTACACCCACATACTTGGAAATTTTCCCATGTTTCCAAAATATAGAAGAGTATTTAACAACCTCTCTTAGGGTATAAGATTTGGTGACAATAGTTCTCTTAATGATCTAAATCGGGTTCTTATTAGTAGACTTAACTGGTCCATTACCACATGGATAGTAATTTGATGAAGATGTTAGATATATACCTTAATAAAGATCCCACTTAGATACCTTTTTACTAATAAGTTACAAATTATTGTCTATTATTATAGTGGAAGGTGCTCCATAATAGGTGACTAGACTCTCAAATAACTCAAACACAGATTTCTCATTTGCTTCCTTGAAAGGAATTACTTCCAACCACCTGGTGAAGTAATTTTTAGCTATCAAGACCCACTTATGACCATAAATATATGGATAATGAATCATTATAATAAATTCTTAACCCCATTTCATGAAATTTTTTTCAACCTAAATAGGTTTCAGTGGCATAACAACTAGTCTCTATTTCCCTGCAAACATTATACACTTTGCACAATTCTTAACCCATGAATGTGCATCTATAAATAAATTATCCCAAAATTAACTAGATATAATTATATTTTTATCTTTGGTCATGGATGAAAAATTTCCTATAAAAGGACAAACATAAAATTTATTGAGAAGCTTATCAAATTGGTTAAGTTTAATGCATCTTAAAAGCATACCTCTGATGTCCTTTTTGAATAGTAATCCATCAATAAAAATGTATGGCATTAATTTAATCCTAATGTGTCTTATTTTTGATGAATATAAACCCATTATACACTATATTATTTCAATAAATTTATAAATATCATGTGTCCAATTTGTAGGAGTATTTTTAGCTCTATGTTGAGTATCCTGAATTACCAAAATTGTCTCTTTTTCTTCTCTCACATATTTTGAAAAATTTTCACACAATCCTTTACCTCAGAATATATTTGTGACCTTGACTTAAATTTCATACTTCATACACTTAGTGACCCTTTCATCTCTCTTTTTTTAAGTCTCTGTTTAGGATAAAATCATTTACACTTTGATGAGATACCATTAGTTTATTCTTATTGTTTGAAACTATATGTCTCAATTTATTCAAAATTATTATAATATAAGGTACATGTTTTTCAAAAAATCTCTATGTTTCATCATAACATTCCAAATATTAACTGAAAAAAGCAATAGGCTACTCCAAACCTTTATTATTCTTTTATATAAACATGGCTAAAATTGCATATAATGTAGAGAAGGCATACAAATAGAATTCCTTATTGAAATCTAGATTTATAAGTGTGGGGGAATGAGATATGGCCTACTTCATGGCCTCAAATATTATATTAACTTATCTTGTCTATGAAAACTCTTTGCATTTTCTCAACATATGAGTGAGGGGATTGACCAACTCTACAAAGCCTAGAATGAACCTCTCTATTAAATAGATCTTGTTCATGAAGATCTATAATACTTTCTTGTGTTTAGGAAATTATAGAGAAAGGATTTATTATATCCTCTCTAGATCAATGGAAATACCAGATTTGGACACCACATTCACAAGAAGTCTTCCTTCATGCACTAAAAAAATGCATTGCTTTCAATTCAATGAAACTCCAAATTGTCTGCTTCTATAAAAAACAACTCTCACTTGTGTTAGATGATCTTTACAATTATTTCAAAATAATATTATATCATCAAGATAAACTAAAACCATATCATTCAAAAGACCATGAAAATCAACATCCATTATTCTTTGGAAAGTGGGTCCAGCATTGGAGAGTCCAAAGGGTATTTTAGCATATGCATAGGTGCCCCATTTTTTAGTGAAGGTAGTCTTATGCCCATATTATTCTTTGACCATGATATGATTATAGCTATAGTATCCATCAAGAAATGAGAACCTACCACCTTTTGTAGAATTTGATCCATGGGGGGTAGTGGATAATGGTCCTTTAAGGACACCTTATTGAGGTCCCTTATGCCAACACATAAATGAATCTCTCCATAATTTTTCCTCACTGGAATAAGTTTTTCACCCATGAGGAATGCTTAATTAGAAACATTATCTTTGATTCAATAAATTTATAGAGCTTTCTTCTCATAATTTTCTCCACTCTTGGATTAATAGGCCTTTATTTCTACCTGACTGGCTTGGCATTTCTTTTTAATTCAGTGGTGTGTTTTGCAAGTTTGGGGTCAAATCCCTTGAAGTCTTTGTACTCCCAAAAAAATATATCAAAAAATTCTTGGAAAGAATCAATAAATGTAGCTCTTTCCTCTGATGTATTCACCTTTCCTAGTTTTACCAATTTATCCTTAAAGATATCTATCTTTTCATAGTGTTATTGCTTAGCTAAGATTTATGCTTTCTCTTTCCTTACTTGATCATCTTCATTGAAGATGTTTTCAAATGTTATAATCCCTTTAGGCAACTTATTAGACCTCAGTCTTACTATCTGATCATCATATTGATTTTGGAATTTGTCTTAATTCTTATGGTATTGTTACACCTCTTGCATTAAAAAACTTGTGATTTGATCATCATTTATCAAATAATTTCTAACTTGCCTCATTATCAAGTACAACTAGTAAAAATATAACCTTGATATTATCTTATATTTGGTTGCATTTGACTCCTATTATCTCATATTGGGCACTAATGGCTGCAAGCCTATTTGCATGCTGGTTTGATTCTCCTGGTATGGAATAGATATTAAATTCTAAGAAATTCTCCATGAGGTCCCATACCCAGTGCTTATAGGCTTTCAAATGGTTATTTTTAACTACACTTATTCATATCACTTTTTTTACTACAATCTCACTATCACCCTTGACTTGGAGGAGGTTAACACCTCTCTTAATTGCTTCTTGAAAACCATGCAAAAGAGCTTCATATTAAGCTATATTGGAGATACAAATAAATTAAAGTATTGAAGCTGAATGGTACTTTTTACCTAAGGGTGAGATAAACATGGCTCCAATTACACTTTTATTATCTAAACTTAATCTATCAAATAAAAAAATCCATTTATCATCCTCTTCATAAGTAGTGTTATTTATGCACGGTATATCAACAACTTCGTCATGCATGTAGTACACTCCTAAGTCTACCTCTTCAATTTTTCTATAAGGATAAAATCCATGATTATCAACTACCCATTCATAAAAGTGTGTGTGTGTGTGTGTGTGTGTGTGTGTGTGTGTGTGTGTGTGTGTGTGTGTGTGTGTGTGTGTGTGTGTGTGTGTGTGTGTGTGTGTGTGTGTGTGTGTGTGTGTGTGTGTGTGTGTGTGTGTGTGTGTGTGTGTGTGTGAGATTGTGTGTGTGTGTGTGTGTGTGTGTGTGTGTGTGTGTGTGTGTGATTCCTTCAAGATGATCATAGGGTTCTTATTCATTAGCCTTTTCAAACTATTCAAATATGGCATAGTTGGTATTTATAAGATTAGGCATATAGGGTTCTAGGTAGAACTTAAAGATAGGATTTTATCTTATAGTGAATTTTTCTCCATATCTAGTTCTAAAAACCATGTATGACCAACTAGATGAAAAATATCCTCCAATCTTGTTAGTAAAGTCCATAGATAAATATACAACAAAATATTGAAGTAGGTCTACCACCATTACATCTTGAGTAATGACACAATTTGGATAGGCTACCAATGTGATCTAAATATCTTTCAAGATGCCTACTATCTTAGTGGGGGATCCATCTAATTGAAGAACATATTTTTCACTAGGCACATATTTGAACTCAAGCTTACTTGTTATGGCTTTAGGCATCATTGAGGTTGAAGCACCTAAATCTATCATACAATTATGTACTAAATAGTCCCCTATGGTGAGTGATAGATAAAATGGGGTGATTAACAACTTTAAAGGGATGAAAAACATTTTTATATTAACTTTTTCTTGGAATTTGACTAGGAACTTGGCTAGAGGATTGATTAGGATGATTATTATTTATGAAAATAGTTTTCACCTTATCAACTATATTTTCCACATGAAAAAGTTTGGAGAGCCCTTACTGGATAATATCCTTTTTCCCTAGAATAGATAAATCATCATACATGGACATACGTAGATTAACCTTTTTAAAATTCTCCATAATATTAAAGGTAAGATTAGTACCTTTGGATTTCACCTTGGAAGTAGCAGCATCACTTGGAATTTTAGTAACATGAAGAATAAAGGGGGACTTCTGCTATTGTCCATGGGGTTGGGGCACTTTTTTATTTATAGTAGCTTTAACATATATATTTGAAGTAGGTTGATGAATAGCTTTTGGAGATGATGAGAAAATCCTAGGTTGCCCCAAGTTGTCCTCCAACATCCTCTTCTTATTCCTTCGTTGAGTTGTAATTGGTTCATATGTCCTTTGTGAATCTTGTCCCATATTAACTACTACATGCTCAAACACATGTTACCCTTCTTGAAAATTATTGCATGTGGTATAAGCTAGTGTTTTACCCATGTTCCCTTATTTTTGGCTTTGAGATTTTGATAGTGACATGGAAGCCATGTTGTCTTGACTCATTTGGGGGCCTTATAGTAGAAGAGGCATCATATCATGACCTTGGAATGAAGGAAAATGATACCAACTATGGCCTTGATACATGTATCTAGTATTGGTCATCACCATCTCATTGGATTGTTTTCCCGACTGCCATTGACCTTCTTGAACAAAGTTATTTTGTGTGGGGACTAAGGCTCTTGTGTTACTTGCAGCTATAGGATTGTAACCATTGTTAGATCTAACTTTGGTAATTTTTCCTTGGGATTATTGATTTCAAGAATAAAGGGGTCTATTTTAAGATTGAGTAGGTTATTGGGTTTGGAAGGGGCCTTGGTATGGTCTATGTGAAGCCTAGTGTTTCCTAGCTTGTTATTTTATGCTTTTATCAAGCTTTCAATCTTGGCAAATTTATCCACTTGACTATCATTAGTTTGAGATTAGTAATTTTGAGTAGGTAATGGATGAATGGTAGGTGGGGTAGGATGAAGCTTAGGTAAAAGTGGCATGATAGGTATTGGCATGAGCTTCCCTATTTATATCAAGCAATTTTTAGCCCTTATGGGTATCTAATAGGCTTCAAGCAGAGTTGTCCTACCCATTTATTGAAACATGAATACAATATCTAAATTCAAATATCTTAAATAGTAAATAAAATCATAGTTAATGGTGGGATTGATGATAATAGGTATCCTATCCCATGTCTTTTGAAACTTATATTTGAAATCAACCATAGACTCTTGGGATGCTCTCTTGATGGTTGTAAGTTACTCAACAAGGGACACATGGTCACTTTTATCCTCAAAATGATTGCATAGGGATTCACTAAACTCATCCCAAATGTTGATTAAAGTAGAGTTAATCCCTTATACCATTATATGGCTTTAACTTTTAAAGAGGTGTCTAATAGCCTCATGGCTACATTCTCTTGTGTGATATTATGCACTAAGAAAAGATTTTCAATGTCAAATAAATTTTCTATAGGATTATTAGTACTATTTCATATAAATTATGGAAAACTCTTTAAGGAATTAGAAAGGATCTCATTATGATGCTGAAGGTTAAGAGGGATACCACCATTGAAGGGTATAAAATATTGCAATCTAGGTCTTGTCATTTGTATTTGCCCTGGTGGACTCTTAGTAGTTTGAGTATGAGCATGATTTATAGATTTTAGGGAGGTGGGACAATTATAGGGTGCTTGGTTTGGAGTTTAAACATGTACCTTCATCCTTATTGTACTATCTAAAGATAATATATGGAAACTGGACTTCCTTATCTTTTGTAGAAGACCTAGTGGAGATTTGGTGCATAGATTGGTCTTCAATATTTTGATGACTACTCTAAGACCTCCAATATTTCATTCCAAACCATAAATACATTCCAAAATGATGTCTATATGTCATTACTTATTGGGTACGACTAGGCATTCTAGAACTATTGGGGATCTAGATTGAACCCTAGTTGGGTAAGGGATTATTCAGGTCCTTTACCCAAATCTAGCTCAAAATGGTAATGGCCGTAGGTTATGGATATCCTATAACAAGGTCACACATTTAGGGTTTTTAATGAGGCTATCTCCTCAAATTTCATAATTTATACCTCTATTTATAAAACTTAAAATTGTTTAGGATGAAAAGAGTCAAGAAATTGCATAAAGTAAACCTATCTAGCTTGTGGTGATGCACCATGAATTTGTCATATCCACTCTTAGGATTGGACTCTTTAACACACTAATGGACTATGAAAGGAGATAATATAGTGTCTAATATAATTTATAAGCAATATTATTTCATATATATGTTAGTTTGATGCATTAAGACTAGAAAATAATGAATGTAAGGATTGGTTGACGACACTTACATTTAGCAGTCCATTATATCCTTGAGAAATCAATGCTAAGACATAATATATGACCTACAAATAAATTTTATAGAATTTAGGCTAAGCTTAGAATTTGTAAATGGAGGATTAGAAAACTTTAAATATTAAGAAAAACATAAGAATTCTAACATATATTGACAAACACTATAAAAGTACATTTTTCATTACTTCAAGAGGTACAAAATAATTTTTTTAATAGATTCTAGTTGTACCGACCTGAGGGATGATTATAAATAGCTTGAAGGCCATATTTATATAAGAAAGGAAATAATATAGAGGGAGATTTATTTCTCAAAAATGAATTAAATGAGCTCAATTTTATTTTAAATGTAGTTATAACTACCTCTACAAATTATGCTCATTTAGACCTTTTGATTGATCTAGGTTACTTCAAGTGGTTGCACAATTACCATATTCATACACTAATGTTCTTTATTTTTAAAATGGTGGGGTCAAGTTTTTTTGAGTTGGGTTCAAAAATACATGTAGTTAAAATAGTCATATCCATCTGTTATGACTTTGTCCTAATGCTAACTAGTCCTAAATAATTTATCATAGTGTGCACAGTGGAGAGAAGGGTCCTTTTCATGTAGTTGGTCATAGAGATAAAACTGTTATGATCTACATGAACACCTTCATGAAACCCTTTTAAATTTTATATCCTTATTGTAAAAATGGAAAATGTAGTCATAAAATGAACCCTCCATGATATAGACCCTCAATATAGAGGTCTATATTAAGCTTTAATGGTGGTCCCTTTATGACATTTAACGTAACTATAAGAATATGTTCACTCTATAGATTTTAAACAAGCTCTAATGGTGGATTAATGATACCTAAAATTTTTCCCTAGTTAGAATTTAGTTGTGTGTTCTATCTCCATGAATTCCCCTATCTTCTCGACCTTTATTTTCATTGATCATTGATACTATCTTGAGCTAATCAAAATACACCAAACTATGTTTTCTCCCATTGACCTCATAGATCCATATTGTTAGATCTTGACCTTTTGACCTTATGCATGTCATTAATATCCTTAGTATGAAATAATGTGGTCCATTAATTTCCTACCATGAAGAACATGCTCAGGTCACTTATTAATCATGTGTTGATCTTAGGATCTTGTTGTCAGTTTAAAACCTCATGTGCTTACAAAACATGGTGGCCTCTTGATCTCCTTAACCTTTTGACTCATTTTACACCATTGATTAAGATGTATAATTAATTACAAACCATTATATTTTTATTGGATCCACATCCTTGTCAGTCAAAAATGCACCATTGGATCTCTACTTAGTTGATCTACACTATCAGATCTTGTCTAACTTTTAGCTCTCTAAAGGGCCTTAACCCAAGGACCTTATAACTTGTTTGACCCCAACACAAACCATTAGATCTCAAGTGTTAATTTTTGAGACCATGTAGACCATTACATCTTGATTAACTTTAAACCTTTTAAGTACCTTTTAAATCCAAATGGTTACCCTACATAACTCAAACTTGATGTTAGCATGAATGTCTTATGTTGTAGGTCCAACTTTGAAGCTCCATAACTCAAGCTAGAGATCTCACACATGCATAAAAAATTTAGAGAATGATAATAGTATATAGAACTCAATGGAACTATAATATATTGTATTTCATGTCTTTTAAAGGTTAATTTATTAAATGCTCAAATATTCTAGTCCATTTCTTTTTGGAAGATGTCCTTGTGATGGTTTGGTCTTCAAAGCTTGCATAATTCTACCTTTACTCGACCCTTCAGAGTTCTAATGATATCCAAAGACTTTGTCAATCTAATTCATACCCTTTAATTCTCAAAATAACCATGAGATCCTTTTTGGATCTATCTATTTTCATTGTTGGACCCATTTTTAAGCCACTAAGTTTTCTACTTCATTAAAAAACTACTAGGTTTCTCCTTCCAACTGTAGGCAAAGCCTAATATGTGGGAAAAAATGGCCAAAAAGCCCTTTGAAATGATTTAAAAATAAGAAATGCTATGAAAATATAATATTTAATTTTCCTTCCAAAGTGAAATAATACATTAACTATAAGCAGATATATGTCCATCTCTTTAGAAGATCAACCCTACAAAATCCCTTCTTATTCATTTAAAATATGATGCTCATCTTGAATAATTCTTGCATGAGATATTTTTTACCTTTTGTATTTGAATAATTTACTTCCTTCATAATACATACCTATGATGTCCCTAATGATATATTTTGTGACATCTAATTTGATTCCCTTCAAGATAACTTGGTTGTATTTCTAACCCATCATAAAATCCCTAGCCAACATTTCATCATGCCCTTCAATTCAAATAATAGACTCTATGTGTTCACCCTTTCTCAAATTTCTCCAAAATGATTAGTTTGATTGTAATTATACATGGGAAATGGGTTTGTGGTGGTCTTGATCTCCCCCCCATGATATTGATCTTATTTTTTCTTAGATGCTAAAAGTCATAGAATACTAAATAGTCGTTTGAACTTCTATTTTGTCTAATAGTCATTTCTAGAAACCTTTTTGACATGATGTGACTCACCATTAGATTTTAATTTTTAGGAATGATTTTATTTCTCATATTTATCCCCACTACAAACTTGAGAGGCTTTAAATTTCAAGTAATTATTTATCAAGGGATGGATACAAGATGGGATATTGATGTGCCTAATCTATGTGGAGAATTATAAGTTGAGTATTCCCATATTTTCAAGTGAGTCAACAACCATTTTTCCCTCTTAGTATATGTGTGATATTGAACATTCAATTGACTAAAATAGATAGCTAACATCAATAATGATTTGTATTATAGTGTGTGAAGGTTTTACCTTTCTTGATCAAGTATTGAGGATGGTGAGCGAATCCCCTTCTATATCTAGTTTAAGAATGTTAAGCTAGAAAACTAGATGGATGCCTCATAGGGCATCTTTAGCCTCAATAATATGGTTGGATTAGATACCCATAATCCTTACATAGGCAATAGTAGTAGTCCTTGACTTGTCTATGATGACTCATCCACCTCTTATCTTTATAATATTTCCTTTAGACGCTCCAGCCAAATTTAGCTCCAACCATCCCATAGGGGGTATTCGCATTCATGAGACTTTTGTCTAAATTAGGCCTGGTGGGAATGAGAAAGAGATTCCATGTGTTAAGGATATCCTATTTAGCCTCAAAATTACCCAACTAGTCATTAGGTTTACCACCTTCAAAATATGCACAATAGCATATTGGAGCTTATAGAAGGATATCAAAGGGTTGGCAAACTTATAGTCAAGGATATGGGCATTCCCATTAGACCAAATATTCTAGAAAAAGTGGGGAATGGATAAAGACTAAAGGAATACTAAAGAGGGGATATTCTAAGGAGGTTTTCATTGGGCTTAACCCAATATAAGTTGAATAGATGAAGGAGGAGATTTTAGATAAAGGACTTGGCTCACTAATTCTAGTACTAAATTGTAAAAAGTACACCTATTAGGAATGGTCATCCCCCATTTTTCCATGTTATCTATTATAATTTTTTTGTTATGAGACACAAGCCAATAAAACTTTAACCTTAGGGGTAGGGTGTTTAATCCTAAGGTTTTTCTAGTAGGCCCAGTCCTACGACTGGTCTAGATTGGCAAGGAATCTCATTTTCACTGTGTACTCTCTACTGTCCTCTATATGTCATATGAGTGCATCATACTTTGGGAACATAACTATATGGATTTTACAAATTTAGTAATTTAGGTTGGAAATTTCTTGGGTAATTTTTGCATTATCGGTCATAGCATGTAAATTTATCCAATTTGTTCTTCCTTCAAATAAGGACAAGTAATACTTCACCTTATGGACTATAAAGGCTTTATAGGTCCCCTTAAGGATATTTCATGGGGATAGGAAGATAAGAGAGAAGGAGAGAGTCAAGGATCATCCTAGAAGTCCACATTTTCTCCATTTCTAACCTATCATTTGCTTCCCTTCTTTAATATGGATTTAGAGCATGATATAGATTTCTAAAAGGTAGAACCATCCATGGGGTCTTCTTCCCAAAAAAAAATATCTTCCTCCAAATCCTTTAGATATTTAGCTTTGATAATATTGGTTCAGTGATTATCTTCTTTCATAACTTTCCACCAAAATTTAAGAATTAGAGATTAATTCATACTTTTGATTCCTATAAGCCAAAGACCTCAAAGGTATTTTGAAAGTAAAACTTTATCCCATGAAACTAATGGGAATCAAAACCTATATTATGTTCCCCTCTATAATAATTTTTTTTGTATCTACTCAACTCTATTACAATCTTGTTGGGGATTCAGAATAGGTTCATGAAGTATATGGGGATAATTTATAATAAACTTTCAAGGATGCCTATCATAGGAGGGTTCCTTTCCATCCTACTAGCTTTTTCTATATTGTTTCTATAAAGGGATTCCATAATTTAATATGCATCTTACCATCAAATAATGATATGCTGAGGTAAGTTGAGGGAAGCTTATTGATTTTTCATCCTATGATTTTTTCCAATCATTTTTAAAGGGTAGGTGAAGTGTTTAGGAAGAAAGTAGAGATTTTGTTGAAATTTATTCTTTGGCTTGAATCTCTTTCATAGTTCACTAGGATACATTTTGGAGTCAATGCCTTTAAAATAAATGCCTCTCTTAAAAGAAAAGTGTCATCTAAAAACTATTTGTGGGTGATTAGGACCATGTTATAAGCCACCCTTAGCCCCTAAATTAAATTTTGTTCTCTAGTATCTAAAAGACTTTTTCCCAACATTTCAACCATAAAAATAAATAGATAGGTGGAGAAGGGGTCTCCTTTCCTAATACCTCGATTAGCTAAGAATAATCCTTTAATGACTCCATTAATTAGTATAGAGTACATAGGAGCATAAATTAAGTTGTGTATTAGACCCTTAACATCCACTTCAGATCCAAAATTATTTAGCACCTTGTCTAAAATTATCCATGATAATCTATCATAGGATTTATTTATATTAATTTCAATAAACATACCTACCTGGGTAGAGGGCGACAAAGCGTAGATTTTCATGGGAAATTATGATGTCATCTAAGATATATCTTCCTACCATAAATGCACCTTGTTTTTTTTACTATGGCCCCTTTGAGTAATAGTTGGATATGGGTGGCCAACATTTTTGTGAAAATTTTGTAAGACATGGAGTAAATACTTATGGGACTAAATTCCGTCAATTGATTTTCACCTAGTTTCATAAGGTTGAGGATTAGGAAATTTTTATTTAGACCTTTCAAGATAGCTCCCACCTAAGAAAATAAACATATTGTGACCTCAACCTCTAGTTGAATTATGTCCCATAGATTTTGGAAGAAGAAGGGGAAGGGGAAAACCATATAAGCCAGGGGACTTATTTCCTTCCATTAGAAAGACCACCTATATAACTTCCTCTAGTGATGGGGGTTTTTATAATTCTTATTTATCTATCTAGGAGATGGTAGTGGGGAGGATATTTAGCATACTATCCTCCACCTATTGGTCACCTGAGTCTATTTATATTAATATATTTTCAAAGTGATGAATGATTTATTTATTGATGACTTCTTATTCTCTACATTTATATCTATCATTGAGTAGGAGTTCAGAGATCCTATTAAATTTTCTATTTATAAACACTAAGTAGTTGAAAAATTTAGTGTTCCTATCCCCTTCTTTCATCCAAGTGAATCTAGAATTTTTTTCCCTGAAGGCTTCCTCTTTAGTGTCTAGGTTATGTAAGGAACTTAGAAGTTTATTATCAATATTAACCAAGTTTTCATCATTTCCATTGATTTCAATTTATTACTATAAGATTCATAGGTCTTCTTCTATATTATTATTTTAGATTAATATATCCTTGAAGACTTATTTATTCCAAACTTTAATTTATTATTTGATAAAATTGATATTTTTAGATAGAATGAACATGTTTGTTCTATTTATCAATTCCCTCCACCATTTGTTTATAGAATTGTGTATGTATAGATGATATGGCCACATGATTTTAAATTTTAAAGAATTTTTTTTGTCTTTAAATTTTTTTCCTCCTTTAAAAACAATTAGGTTGCATTATGACCCTATTCTTGGTAGAGAAGAAATAGAGATGGAGAAGTGTAAGTCCTAGTTTAGGGAGACCAAGAATTTATCGAGTCTAACTTGAATGAGACTCTCCCCCACCCTTTTTTTGGACCAAGTGAAAGGATTGCATTTGAGGTCGACATCAACTAAACTAAAATTGATGATGAAATTGTATAAATTCTCCATGTTATCCATGAAGTTGAGAGTTTCACCTTTTTTCCAATGGATTTAATGGTGAGTCAAAATCTCTTATCACTATCCATTTTCATTCATTGAAATATTTTATAAACACTAGTACTATTCCCAAAGTTTATTCTACCTAGTTCTAGTGTTGTGAGCATAAATATTAGAGAGGATCCATTCTTCTTTATATTTTTCTTTGAATATGATATCCAAGTGGTGATTGTTGAAAGTTAAAAATTCTCCATCTAGACTTTGAATTTTCTAGAGTATATCCAGACCTCACAATGCCCTAGAGGAGCTCATTCTAATATATCCCTCATTGAACCAAATTTTATCAAAAAAATTGTTTAGAGTTATCTCAGACATCTTAGTTTCTTGTAATGTAATTAATAAAGGTTTATGTTTATTTTTCAAGTTTTTGACAAACTTGTGTTTTCTAGGGTGGTTGAGTCCCCTTATATTCCTTAAAATGAGTTTCATTTTTAAAACTTAATGACGTGTCCTTTAAGTATTTTTTATTTCATTTTTTTTAAGATGAGAGGTTTTACACCCTCCTCAAGGATCTAGGTGATTCACCCACATCTATTTTATTTATTCCTATTTTAGATTTGGCATGGTTTCATTGGTCCTCTTAAAACTTGATATCTATTTTGGGCAAGAGGTAGTTGGATAATTTGCTTTGTTCATTTATTTTATCTTTATCAACTGATTCCTTGGGTATAAGAGAACTTATTCCTCCATGAGTGGAATGTAAGATATCATTCTCATTACAGAGGGGTGGCTGATGTTGATTGAGTGAGGTAGTTCTAACCCTATCATATTTATTACATAAAGGTTTAGGAATGGTCTATTTGATAACATCCTAGTTAGGATAAAGTGGAGCTTCATATGAGGAAGAATGATCCATCATTAGACTATCCATTGAAAGTAACACATAAGGCCAGGGTTAAATATCTTATCCTCTAGTAATCATGTTGAAAAAGGGGGGGTTGGTTGTAGGGTAGTTAGAGGGGATAAGGGAGAGGCCATATCAAAAGTGGATGAAAAGGGGTGGGGAAGATACTTAAGGAAGGGTGATCCACCAAAACCAAGAGTGATTTTTTGGAGGGAACTACATTGTCAAGGGTTGGAGAGGCACACATTGGAGGGGGGAGGTTAGTTCCTTAGTAGTACCCTAGATGGAGATGAGGGGAAAGGGAGGAGTGGTTTTCTAGACTAGATAGCCTTCAGGATCAAAGACTTGGGATGGGTCTCGGTTAGAGGATAGTCTTTAGATGTATGACTTAATATGTTGTATTTATTACAAAATGAAGAAAAGTTTTCATACTCAATGGGTTGAGACCACTCACCATATTTTTATTTGATCTTTGTTTTATAAATAAGTGGTTTTTATACTAGAATGAATACATAAAAGTGCACAAATAGCATTCTTCTTCTATATCTAGTGATTGGGTCTATGATAATGGGTTGGAATAACGCTTTCACTATACCCATTATCACCTCAAGTTCACAAAATTCTATGGGTACATCAGGGAGCAGATTCCACATGGGAATATCTTCAATGGCCCAACTACTAAGGTTCATCCCTACCTTTCATTTCCTTGTACTAGCATTTGATTTCCCTTAAACTAAGGTACTTCTATGAGGACTCTGAAATAGTCTTCATGGATAATGAATTTAATTAATAACAAGCTAATTGAAATGGATACCACCTCTATTATTCCTTTGGGGTGACTTTTGTTCTTAGCCCACTTTTTAAAGGAATCAATGCTAGGATAAAAACTATTAACTTTCATAGGAATGGATTTCGTTGGTTTACTATCATGTTTTTCCACCAAAACATCTAAAAATTTGATGTAGGTCTCATCATTTTTGATGGTGGGATCAATATAACACTTAAAATTTTGTTACTCTATGGGTATTTTTCCCATAACATGTTCTACATGAGATAATTTTAGTTGGGATATTTTTGTAGTTCATGGGGTCCTGTCAGAAGAGTGGTCAACCAAAACTGATGTATCCATGATATTCTCACCCTTGTACTCTTATACAAGTATGGAATCCATGTTTACTATACCTTTATCTTATTTTACACATTCATCCCCTATATAATAATTTTTAATTCCCCTCTTTTTATCCTTTCACTCCTTTTCCTTTCGTAGTCTCCTCCGTTAAGTTTTTACAATTCATGTGAGTTGACTATTAATCATTGTGTTAGTAATATTATACACCATTGTAGGTATTAAAAAATATATGAAGGGGGAAATATAAAATGAAAAAAAAAAATCAGAAGTGAAGGTATCAAAACTAAAAATAAAATAAAAAGGAAAAGGAAAGTTCAGAATGTAAAATATATTTCAAAGGTAAAAATCACAAAAAGATGCGATCACATCATTGATACCTCTTATCATAGTTGAATTTTAAATTCCATAATTATCCTCAGAGAAGAGCTTGATTTACTTTATAGTGTAGTATACTAATAGACTGGGGTAGGAGGATTATTTTACGTCATTAGTTTCATATGCCTTTTTATGCTAGTACTTAGTCCTCAAAGTTGATTGATGGCTCTTTTAGGCTCCCAAGGACCAGAGAAAATATAATTGGAAGGTAAGATTATTTTAAATTTACATGTATATCCTTCATGAGATTATATGTATAATTAAATTTTCAACCCAATCTCATATTTTTTTTAGCATTATCATATCCTCGATGTCCAAAATTCTTAGTCTTTCTCACTTGAATGGATTGTTTTATCTCCACTAAGAATTTTCACTTCACCACTATGTTTCCTTTATTAATTATGTTCAAAATTACCATTAACGATATCCTCTTGACTTATATTACTAATATTTGACCATCTCCCTCTTATTTTATCTCCCTTTTTCTATCTCTTTACTTTAAACTTGATGCTTAGCTATAAGTATTGCACCTCTTTGGATTTAACATTTTTTGTTACATGGTAAGAAATTATGAATACAACTAGGCATCCCTTATAAATTTTCATAACCTTTAGATATAAATCATAATCATCATTATATTTATGACTCTAGATGGTTGTGTCCTTTTATGAGACATTCTAGCATAAACATTGACATGGTGTTTACCCATTTTGTTGATTCCATTTTTATACATCTTTTATTTATCCTAGATTTATTTTATCTACTTGAATTTGATGTTGTGAAATCATTATATATTTCACAAGTCTTTTTATATTTTATTTTATCTTATAACATTAGATGTTTTACTTTCTTTTATGTTTCATTTATTGCACATATTTTTTTGATCTAGATTTATTTTATCACTTACATTTGATGTCATATTTCATTTTCATTTTTCATGAATCTTATACTTGACATTATATTTATTTTTGTCTACTTAAATTTTATTTATTTTACATCTTTCATCATTATTTTAGATCTTTTATTTTTTATATTTTTTTATCTACTTGTTTTAGATGCCATTTTTACACTTTGACTTCCATTATTTATATATACATGCTCACAATGTTATAAAGGAATGAAAAATAATAGAAAAAATCATAATATAATGCTAAAATGTTATATATACTCAAAACCACATCATCATACCCATGTGGAGAACACTATCAAATTAATGTCATATACACGTATGTGGATTCATATGCACATGTGCACACACACACACACACACACACACACACACACACACACACACACACACACACACACACACACACACACACACACACACACACACAAATCAAATCAACATTGTATATATATCAAGTTTTTTTTACATCATATAAAATAATACACATGCATAATTTATACATCATGAGGCTATATATTTTATTAATACCTATGTGGGTGAGGGGATACATTATAATATGATCCATCATATTTATAGGATCAAGATCATCTTTTGGTCTTTGATCATAATATTTTCATACTTCCTTGTACACTAGCCAAGTACCTCTCTAATTATGGACATTGGTCTGCAAGTGTGCATTTTCTCTCCATGCCTACTAAGTTGAATTTTTGTGCTACTACTATTTGCTTCCATGTTGCACTCATTCCTTCTAAAAGTAGTAATATTATCTTAGATATAAATATATATTATCACTAATATTTTTTTTTTAGGGTATCCTCATGTGCTTATCCATTTACATCACTAACAAAAATGTTTAAAAAATATAAGTCACTATGTTAAACCATCACACAAGTGATGTTAGTATGCTCACCTATAAAATTAGGGTGTGTTAGGTTAGTTAAAAAATATGATAAAGTAAATACTACATAAAAGATCCATTTAAACTTAATTAAAAAATCATTACATAAATAAAAAAAATAAAAATGCATAAATAAATACAAATTCTATGAAAGGATACAAACAAATTATATTCTTCAGATCAAAAGTAATCCATAAAATAAACAACATATAACTCAATATTTTTATGTATTTATAAATATTTCATATTCCCATATACCTCCATGACAACCCAAAATTTATAACACTCAATATTACATATTAAAAACATAAATTTTTAACATCTTAATAACAATGATATAATAAATGTCAACCATAGATCTATATGTCAGGAAATATTTTATAGACAAAATCTCTACCTCAATATTACATTCCTAATTTTTCTCTAATATATTTCTAAATATAGACAAATAATATTGTATTTTTAATATACAATCAACCAACCAACTATCCTAGATTCACTCTCCTTGAGTTATATAATTGATTCCCTAATTCTTGTGCACCTTGATAACCAATAGTATGTTTAAAATGTGTACCTATAATATCATGATATTATAATTACATAAATTATGTGACAAAAATATGAGTATTATAACTCTATTTACTACACTCCAAAGTTTTCTAGAGCTTATAACCTTGTGTGATCTTATTTGTAATGACACCCTACTAGGCTTCACAATTAATGGTGCCTTATGTGTTGTTAATTGCTTCTTAAAATAATAATGGTTCACTAATAGCCTTATCCAAAAATTGGGATGAACATATCCCCAAAATAACTACCTTGTACATTTTTGGACAATATTTACCCATTTGTGATCTACATTTAAAAAATTAGGCTTGTTTTTGTGGACCACCTTTTCAAATAGATTCCAAAGAGCAAGTGTGTCTAGAAAAAACAATCTTGGCTGGAATATTCATTATAACAATATTTTCCTTATTTATTTATTTATTTATTTTTATTGGTGTTTTTTATATACAACTATTTATCTTCATAAGGTTCACAAATAGTGTTTTAAGTGTTACTATTTTTTATTTGAAGTGTCTTGAATGATTTGGCGAGTTAAATATTTTTTTTATTTGATTTCATCCTTCAACTCATTAGAATACTTTAGGATTTTTTACCTCTTAGCCTTACCATTTATTTCAAACACTTTATATTCAAGATATTAATATTTCCTTTCTTCAAGTTTCATTTTCACATTCACAACATCAATGATGCATGTAAATTTTATTAATAGCAACTTGACTAGATTAGCCTTTTCTTAAAATTAGTTCACCATTCTCTTAAAACTTTATAACTACTCATAGAGATCCATTAGTTAATTATTAACTTGTATTCTTATATTTATTTCATCATTTACTATTTACCCTTTAATATAAATATATCCATATCAACCTAAGATGATCAATGGATTCCATCTTGATAGTAAAATTATTTACTAACAATCACTTTTCCTCTTGATCGATATTTTAAATAACTATAGGTATATTTTCCTCAAGCACTATCAACTTACTCTCTACTATTGTGTGTTTCCTATCACTTTCTTCCATTTTTTTCTTATATTATTCACTGATAATGTTGATGACATTTTACCTTGATAATTTTGTTGATATTTTGACTAGGTCCAACCATGTTTGTTCTTCAAACAAGGGGAGAAGGTATATGGTTATGATAGTTTATTATCCTTATTTCCTAAAGGTTAGATCCTAGATAAATAAAATGATCAGAAACTCAAAATTTGGATCATTTAAGTGTGACTCAAAATAGAAACAATTTTTTTTGAATGGATCCACATAAATATTTCCCTCATAAAAAAATTTCCACATAAAAACATATCTGAAGGTTTGTTCATAAAATTTTTAATTTTAAATTTCTTATTCATATTCACATTCAATCGAGGGTTCATAGTTAGAATATTATTACTCTACAGGGATGTCAACTAGTTTTTTTAAGATATATTCATATCTAAAACTTTCTATTGCCCACATGTGACACTCCCAAGTTAAAATTTTACACAATCCTTTCAACATTATGCACATCTAGTTCAATATTTTATGCCTCTTTTTTAGATTCAACCTTATTCACATTTATTTATTTCAATACTTTGATCTAGGATAATTTTCCTTTGATAATAATAGTATTTTGTATTTGGGACCCTTAATCATTTATATGATCATTGTTGGTGAAACTTGTTGTAATTGTGTGTTTTGGAAATGAGGTTATGTGTGGAGGTGAACTACTCAACATAATTAATCTTGTTAGCTTGATCGATCTAGTATGTGGACTTGCCTCCAAAAATCATAT